>JAGTTD010000030.1:0-83998 GCA_018398585.1 Simmondsia chinensis | reverse complement strand
TTTAATATTTTTTTAAAAAAAAAAATTTCATTATTTATTGGGAAATTACCGGCTTTAGACCCCCCACCCCAATTTAATCATAAATAGACCCCTATAACCATAAATAACCCCTTTTTGGACAAAAATGCCCTCCCACCTCCCCCCCCCCCCCCCCCCCCCCCCCAACCCGTCCTCTCTCTCTCCCATTCTCTCTCCTCATTTAATGCCTAGCCGTTTACTTTACCCCATCCCCCCTCCATTTTCTCTCTCCTCATTTAATGCAAAAGTACATATTTTTACTTTATGTCTTGTAACTTGTTTCTCACTCTCTTCCTCCCTTCTCACTTCCCGCCCATTATACCCCATTTTACTCACCTCTTATTCACCCTTCTTTGTTATTTTTCTCTCAATCTGAATTCCCCAAGCTCTATTTTTTTCATCCTCCGTGTGTCGTTCTGCTACATTGGGCCCTCGGAAGAAGAAGAAGAAGCCCTGGTAAGATCGTGTTTGAAACTTCTGGCATTGCTGTAGGTTCAAGGTTGAGTCGTTACACACATTTCACGGTTTTCAGATTAGATATTGAAGGTAAAATGATCATTTGTTGACACTGTCGTTAATGTATCCTTGTCATATGAGGTCAGTGTGTTACAAGTCATTTATGGTTTATGATTGGTTTAAATGGTGTATTATAACTGTCTTTTGGTATGCTTGAACTCATTAGTGGTGTATGATTAATCATACACCGTTTATGATTGGTTTAAATGGTGTATTCTCATGTTGTGTTGGGATTTTTCAAGTCGTTAATGGTGTATGATCAATCATACACAGTGTATAATAGGTTTAAATGGTGTGAAATCAACTTGTGTTAGTGTGTTTCAAGTCATTAGTGGTGTATGATTAATCATACACCGCGCATGGTTGCTTTTAATGCTGTAAAACGAACTTATCTAGGTGTGTATCAAGTAAACATTAGTTGTATAATCAATCATACATCGTGTATGGTTGGTTTTAATGCTGTAAAACGAACTTATCTAGGTGTGTATCAAGTAAACATTGGTGTATGATCAATCATACACCATGTATGGTTGCTTTTAATGATGTAAAATGAACTTATCTAGGTGTGTATCAAGTAAACATTGGGGTATGATCAATCCTACACCGTGTATGGTTGGTTTTAGGGGTGAGAAAATAACTTATTCAGGCGTGTTTCAAGTAATTAGTGGTGTAGGATCAATCATACACCGTGTATGATAGGTTTTAATGGTGTGAAATCAACTTGTTAGTTTGCCTTGAGTCATCAGTGGTGTGTGATTGATCATACACCTTGTATGGTTAGTTTTAAGGGTGTGAAATTAACTTATTCAGGTTTGTTTCAAGTAATTAGTGGTGTAGGATCAATCATACACCGTGTATGATAGGTTTTAATGGTTTGAAATCAACTTGCTTAGGTGTGTTTCAAGTAATTAGGGGTGTATGATCAATCATACACAGTGTATGATAAGTTTTAATAGTGTGAAATCAACTTGTTTAGGTGTGATTCAAGTAATTAGTGGTGTATGATCAATCATACACAGTGTATGATAGGTTTTAATGGTGTAAATCGACTTATGTTATTGTGAGTTAAGTAAGCAAGTGGTGTATTATTAGTCATACACCGTGCATGATTTGTTTTTATGGTGTAAAAACGTGTGTTAGTGTGTTTTAAGTAAATGATTTGTCATACACCATGTATGATAGGTTTTAATGGTGTGAAATCAGCTTGTTTAGGTGTGTTTCATGTAAATAGTGGTGTATAATCAATCATACACCGTATATGATAGGTTTGAATGGTGTGAAATCAACATGTTTAGATGTGTTTGAAGTAATTAGGGGTGTATGATCAATCATACACAGTGTATGATAGGTTTTAATGGTGTGAAATCAACTTGTTTAGGTGTGTTTCAAGAAATTAATGGTGCATGATCAATTATCCACCGTGTATGATATGTTTTAATGGTGTGAAACCAACTGTTGCAAATATTTTTTAAGTAATTAGTGGTGTATGATCAATCATACACCGTGTATGATTGGTTTTATTGGTGTGAAATCAACTTGTTTAGGCGTGTTTCAAGTAATTAGGGGTTTGTGATCAATCATACACCGTGTATGATATGTTTTAATGGCGCGAAATCAACTTGTTTAGGTGTGTTTCAAGTAATTAGTGGTGTATGATCAATCATACATCGTGTATGATTGGTTTTAACGGTGTAAAACCAACTTGTGTAAATCTTTTTTTAAGTAATTAGTGGTGTACGATCAATCATACACCGTGTATGAGTGGTTTTATTGGTGTGTTTGCAACTTGTTTAGGCGTGTTTCAAGTAAGTAGGGCTGTATGATCAATCATACACCGTGTATGATAGGTTTAATGGTGTGAAATCAACTTGTTTAGGTGCGTTTCAAGTACTTAGTGGTGTATGATCAATCATAAACCGTGTATGGTTGGTTTTAACGGTGTATGATAGCTTTAAAAGGTTTGTGATGAACCTGTTTTGGTGTCTTTTAAGTATAGAATGGGGCATATTAAACCATACACTGTGTATGATAGCTTTAAAAGGTGTATGATGAACTTGTTTTGGTGTCTTTCAAGTATAGAATGGGGTATGGTTTACCATACACCATGTATGATAGCTTTGAATGGTCTATGATGAACCCGTTTTGGTGTCTTTCATGTATAGAATGTCGTATCCTTAACCATACACCGTGTATGATAGCTTTAAAAGGTGTGTGATGAACGTGTTTATGACTGTAACGCAAATCATACACTATGTATTCTTTCTTAAAGTGGTGTAATACCATGCTGTATTGGTGTGTAATACCACGTTGTAGCTGACATGTAATACCATGCTTTGTTGGTGTGTGTTAAGTCATGTAGTTAGTGGTGCATCATTAATCATAGACTAGGTATGATGGGTTTAAATTCTGTAAAAACATTTGCATTGGTGTGTTACAGGTTTTTAGCTTTGTAGCTTTACATATACACAGTCTATGTTAGTGTGTTTCATGTCATTATTACTTTGATATCATGTTGTTTTCTTGTCCACAGTAATGGGTGATGTTGCTGTTGCATGCGTTCTGTATGGTGGCCACATTAAGGAGAGGGCAGAGTACGTTGGTGGAAAATTGGGTTATTTTTTAGTGGATGAGAAAACTGACTTCGCTCGTTTGCAAAGGACTGTGGCGGAGGTGATTGGTGCTCAGTTGGATGCGGGTTCAAAGATGCATTTTCAATTTTTCACCGCCGTTCCGGCCGCGCCTTTGTACGATGTCATTGATGATAGGTCAGTTATGCTTTGGAAGACACTAGCCAAAGAAGATAGGGCGAGGCATACTTTGATCGTAATTGTACAGTCATCCAGTGACAGGAATCCTTGCTTCGATGGCAACGAACTCCCATTCAAACAATTCCCGATGGTGACGAGAACAGTGGCGGTTCGCACCCTGAGTTTCCTGAGACTTCTGGTGAATGTATGGATGTGGGGATGGAAGAAGCAGCCCGCGTAGATGCATCTGAAATCGATTTGAACATGCCTGTTGTGACGGTTGCGACAACAGCAACAGGTGGAGATTGGAAAAATTCCAATCAAAGTGCATGAGACAATTTGGATAATATCAATTTATCCCAGGTGTGACCGACTGTACCTGATGCATCACCTCCAGAGGGGCACACTTACGAGCATCGTAATATTTCCCCTGAAGATCCTCTGATTGTCGAACCTGCAGTGGAACGGAATGCGGAACCCAGCGGTCAACCGAATGTCCACCCCGACGTCCAAGCTGCTAGTGATCCTCGTTATGATGATGATGCTGGCTCCGGTGATGAGAGGAGCCGGATTGACAGGGCATATAGGCAGGGTAGGATGGTTGATGTAATTGAGGTGCATCAAGTATTTAAATCGAAGAAGGATTTGTTGACTAACCTGAGAGTAATTGCCATGAGGAAAAAATTTGAATTCAAGAGCTTCAAGTCTAACAAATCCTTAACGATTATTCGTTGTGTGCAAGAGGGTTGCACATGGAGGGTTCGGGCTACGTGTCTAGTAGATGGTGGGTATTGGATGGTTACAAAAGTTGAAAATAATCATACCCACCCTACTGATCTCACCACTGTTAGGCACAGGCAGGCAACTAGTTGGGTCGTCGGGGAGTGCATCCGCAAGAAACTTGTCAACCTCGGAAGAGTGTTCAACCCACGGGATATCATAGATGACATCCGCAGTTGCTACGGTGTCGATATCAGCTACAGTGTTACATGGAGGGTAAGAGAGTTTGCATACGACAGTGTTAGATTGGGTACTGCCGAAGAGTCATATGCATTCTTGCCTGCTTATCTGCAAGTCCTCCAACAGACTAACCCCGGTACCGCATTTATTTACGGACAGATCACGAGAGTAGGTTTCAGTACCTCTTTATTGCGTTTGATGCTTCACTGAAAGGGTACCGATTTTGCCGGCCTGTTGTGAGCATTGACGCAACACATCTGAAGGGAAAATACCGGGGTGTTCTGTTCATGGTCGTTTGCCACGATGCCAACCAGCAAATTTTTCCGATTGCTGTTGGTATCGGTGATTCAGAGAATGATACATCGTGGCATTGGTTCCTCAGTAGATTGAAGGAAGTCATTGGGGAGCCTATTGGCCATGTCATTGTATTTGATAGACACCGACGCATCCAACGCGCGGTGGAAGAAGTTTTCCCCAACACATTTCACGGGCTGTGCATGTACCACTTGCTGAACAACTTGAAGGCCAAATTTAAGAGCAAATCGAAGCAGTTGGATCAGTACTACTACAAAGCAGCTAAAGCATACAACATTCAAGAGTTCCATAGTTTACTTTTCAGTTTATGTTGTGCCGTACCCGGGGCTAAAGATTACTTGGAAGATGTGGGACTGGACAAGTGGACTCGTCCCCACTCCCCTTGTCATCAGTATAACATAATGACGACAAACATTTCGGAATCTATGAATGTTGTATTGGTCAAGGTGCGTGACTATCCAATTACTACCCTCGTTGACGAGTTTAGGCTACTGGTGCAGAAGTGGTTTCATAACAAAAGAGCCAAGGCTGAAGCTTGCACCAGTACAATGTCCCCCGACGTCGAAAATAAATTACAAGACAGATTGAAATTATCAAGAACGATGACAGTAAGCTCCGTATAATTTATGATACGTGCATGTTTTGTTGGTTTTTTGTTTAATTTATTTTTTATTTTTTATTGTTTTTGCGCTGTGCAGATTTTACGAGCTGATGATCATACTTTCGACGTCATCGATGGGGAGAAGAATTTCTGCCTAGATCTGTCGCAGAGGACATGTACCCGCCGCAGGTTTCAGCTTGAGCAGCTTCCTTGTGAGCATGCATTAGCCATCGTACGGCACGGTCCTTATGGCCTGTATGACTTATGCTCGCCGTACTACAGTAGAGAAAAATGGTACGAGTCGTACAGAGGTGTCGTCTGCCCGATGCCTCACATAAGTGATTGGTGTATCCCGCATGATGTAGCTGACATGAATCTTCTTCCACTTGACGTGCGAACCTCTTCTGGGAGGAGGCGGAAGAGGAGGATTCCGTCCGTCAGTTAGGAGTGTGTTCATCAAAGGTGCAGTCGGTGCAAGGAACACGGGCATAACCGATCCACGTGCAAGAATCCAATTGCTCTGCGTCCTAGTGCCGAAGGCACTTCATCAAACTCCCGCGGTCCTTCTTCTCAAGTCCCTCCTTGACTGGTGTGACGTGTTGATGTATTTTCATTCTTTATTTATTTACATTCTTTATTTATTTTATTTTTTACAATGTAATTATAAATGACAGTTTTGTAGCATCCATACCGCATTGACTGGTGTGACGTGTTGATATATTTTCAAATTATGTAATGAAATTTATGAATGAAGTGTTTTGAAGTTGGTCCCAAATGTGTGTTATAAGTGTTTTGATATGATTCGTTAGTGTATTGGGTTGTGTGTCGACACACAGAGCCCTGTGTGGAACCCTTGCTGAGTAGGATATACTGAGTTTGAAATAAATAGCTGTGTAAGATGAGTCATACATTGTGTATGGTAAGTTATAAATGTGTCAAATGAACTTATATAGGTGTGTTTCAAGTAATTAGTGTTGTATGACTTATCATACACGGTGTATGATGAGTTGTATAGGTGTAAAATCAAGTTTTGAATAGTTTTGCTGGTATAATGGTAAAAAATCAGCTTTTATAAGTATTTTTCAAGTAATTATTGGTGTATGATGGGTTATATTGGTGTAAAATCAAGTTATATTGGTGTGTTTGAAACGAATAGCATTGTATGATGAGTCATACACTGTGTATGATAAGTTGTAAATGTGTAAAATGAACTTATATAGGTGTGTTTTAAGTAATTAGTATTGTATGACTTATCATACACGGTGTATGATGAGTTGTATGGGTGTAAAATCAACTTTTGCATGTTTATTTCTGGTTTGCTGGTATAATGGTGTACAATCAGCTTTTATAAGTATTTTTCAAGTAATTATTGGTGTATGATGGGTTATATTGGTGTAAAATCAAGTTATATTGGTGTGTTTGAAACGAATAGCAGTGTAAGATGAGTCATACACTGTGTATGATAAGTTATAAATGTGTAAAATGCACTTATATAGGTATGTTTCAAGCAATTAGTGCTGTATGACTTATCATACACGGTGTATGATGAGTTGTATGGGTGTAAAATCAAGTTTTGCATGTTTATTTCTAGTTTTGCTGGTATAATGGTGTACAATCAGCTTTTATAAGTGTTTTTCAAGTAATTATTAGTGTATGATGAGTTATATTGGTGCAAAATCAAGTTATATTGGTGTGTTTGAAATGAATAGCAGTGTAAGATGAGTCATACACTGTGTATGATAAGTTATAAATGTGTCAAATGAACTTATATAGGTGTGTTTCAAATAATTAGTGCTGTACGACTTATCATACACGGTGTATGATGAGTTGTATGGGTGTAAAATCAAGTTTTGCATGTTTATTTCTAGTTTTGCTGGTATAATGGTGAAAAATCAGTTTTTACAAGTGTTTTTCAAGTAATTATTGGTGTATGATGGGTTATATTGGTGTAAAATCAAGTTATATTGGTGTGTTTGAAATGAATAGTAGTGTAAGATGAGTCATACACTGTGTATGATAAGTTATAAATGTGTCAAATGAACTTATATAGGTGTGTTTTAAGTAATTAGTGTTGTACGACTTATCATACATGGTGTATGATGAGTTGTATGGGTGTAAAATCAAGTTTTGCATGTTTATTTCTAGTTTTGCTGGTATAATGGTGAAAAATCAGCTTTTACAAGTGTTTTTCAAGTAATTATTGGTGTATGATGGGTTATATTGGTATAAAATCAAATTATATTGGTGTGTTTGAAACGAATAGCAGTGTAAGATGAGTCATACACTGTGTATGATAAGTTATAAATGTGTCAAATGAACTTATATAAGAATAGCAGTGTAAGATGAGTCATACACTATGTATGACAAGTTATAAATGTGTCAAATGAACTTATATAGGTGTGTTTCAAGTAATTAGTGCTGTATGACTTATCATACACGGTGTATGATGAGTTGTATGGGTGTAAAATCAAGTTTTGCATGTTTATTTCTAGTTTTGCTGGTATAATGGTGAAAAATCAGTTTTTTTAAGTATTTTTCAAGTAATTATTGGTGTATGATGGGTTATATTGGTGTAAAATCAAGTTATATTGGTGTGTTTGAAACGAATAGGTGTGTAAGATGAATCATACACTGTGTATGATAAGTTTTAAATGTGTAACATCAGCTTATATAGGTTTGTTTCAAGTAATTAGTACTGTGTGCCTTATCATACACAGTGTATGATACGTTTTAATAATCATGAAATAGCGAGGTTGTGTATTATCAATGAAATTATTTTAAATGGAGGAGGCTGACCATGTTGGGGTAGTTGGAGGTTAACATTGAATATTCAGGCGTCATAATGGACTACCAAGCAAGACATTTAATAACCTCAACTACCACCTACTTTATCCTACCCCTCTCCCACGGTTCTCCTCGATTTAATAACCTCAACTACCACCTACTTTGTACCTTGTATGCCTTTGCCTATAAATGGAGTAGTTGGACAGGAAGCCAAACATACACGGTTCCCTAATTTCGTGCTATATCTAGCCATTCAAATTGCTAATGTAAGTGGTTCTAGCAGTGGCGGTGGTGGACCAGTGACAGCTGAGCCGCAGGGAGAGGTGGCACTTCTACAGATAATGTTTCATCAACAGTGTTTCAAGTAATTAGTGGGGTATGATCAATCACACATGGTGTACGGTATATGATGAGTCGTAATGGTGCGAAGTGCATCCGCATGAAAATAATTATATTTACACTTAACTATCTATATTCTACACTTTGTTGAATTTGTCATTTCAATTCCTAAATTATACCTTTACCGTGTTAGATTTTAGTCGTTCTTTGCTTCTAAATCTTTGAGTTTTGCTATGTCTTCTTTCAGAACGAGATGGCAACTTTGGAGCAAAAGAGGAACGACGAGAACGTGTTGAAGTTGGCTGACGAGCACAAGGTCATTATGCTTCAATGCTCAACTCATTCATATTTCTCTTAGATTACGTTTTCACATTTTTCTTGATTTCGGCTGCGATTAACAGAGGGAAAAAGAGGCCCTTCACAAAAACATAATCACCCTCGAGAAAGAGCTCGAACGCAAACAAGCGTTAGAGTTGGAAATTCAGAGATTGAGAGGCACTGTACAAGTCATGGAACACTTGGGCCAGTGAAATATGTCCAGTTTGTCCTTCAAATTGTCTGCAGGATAATTTAAATTATGTATAATGTGAAGAAATGTACAAAGAATTTCCTGCAACTGTTCACAATTCACGGTGTATGATAGTATAAAATGGTGTGAAATCAACTCCTTTTAATGTGTTTCAAGTACTTAGTGGTGTATAATCAATCATACACGGTATATGATGAGTTTTAATGGGTAAAAACAACTTTTGCATGTATTTTTAAGTTTGCTGGTAATTACTGGTGTGTGATGAATCATACACGGTGTATGATGGGTTATATTAGTGTGTTTGAAGTAAATTGCGGTGTATGATGAATCATACACGGTGTATGATGAGTTTTATAGGTTTAAAATCAACCTTTATTAAGTGTTTTCTAATTAATAATTGGTTTATGTTCGGTTATATTGGGTTAAGATGAACTTATATAGGTGTAAAATCAACATATATAGGTGTGGTTGACGTAAATATTGGGATTTGTCCCTGTTCTGTATGAATGTGTGTCGACACATGTTCCCTGTGTGTCGACACACAGCTCTGCATCCATTATCTGTAGGAATGTGCGTCGACACACCATCCCTGTGTGTCGATACACATCTTAACACACTTCAAAAACACATCAAACACCAAGAACACACAATTGGGACCAATTTCGAAACACTTCAATTGACAATTTTCATTACACAATTTGAAAATACATCAACAGGAATATACAACATTATTTTGTTCAAAAAAAAAAAAAAAAAAAGAATATACAACAATATGGAAATATACAATATTACATACACATCACAACCTTTATACAATTTTCAGTATAATGAATACAATGTAAATCCTATGGTAATATACAATAACATATACACATCACATAATTTTATTCACATGTATACATTTGCATCTGTTTCTTTCTTCCATGTCTGTACAAGTATACACAGGTATTCAGCCGCATTTTCCCCATCTGCCCTTGCGTGAATTGGTGGATGCTGAGTCCATTTGTAAGCAAAAATTCAATAAACTTTACAACAAAAGTGCCACAATCGGACCTGCAGTTTATAATAATACAGGTGAGACAATTAGAAACTATACATCACTGTAAGTAGTGACTATTTTGCATCCACTTAATAACCAAAAGGCCGAATGAACGGAATAGTAAAAGTGCATAGGAAGTAGAGGTCATACCCCATCTATTGTGGACATTCACCCCGGTCGTAAGTGATCAAGAAAGGCTTGCCTCTGAAATTTATGAGGTCCTTTTGGACATCCCAAAAATTAACCATATCTAGAGCATATGGAAGTAATATTGCAATTGGTTCCACATGTTCTAATCTTGATTCCTTAGCTGCGACGGAGTACAAAGAATCAATTACCTGTATCCGCCATTCTTTAAAATGGATGGCAGCAAGGAACCAATGTTGATTAGGTTGATTGATGGGCATGTATATCCGATCCACGTCGTGGCAGCGGACCCCATATGTGACATCCCCGGCAAGAAGCTTAATGATGAACGATTCAAAATCATAAAAAGCTGACTCGATTGGGATTTCTTCGTTTTGAGTCCGTTTGAGTAGGGGTCCAAATAGAGGAGCAACCAACGTAGACACGCATGTTGCCCTCTGGTCGAAATGCTCCGGCCACTGATGTTTCTTCTCCATAATGTAGTGCAGAACTACATCCACTTCCTGCAATTCACCACTAATTAGTTGAAACACCCTAACACAAGTTGTTCTTAGGCAAGTAAAACCTATCATACATGACGTATGGTTAACCATACACCACTAATCACTTCAAAAACACATAAACAAATTGATTTTACACAATTAATTTCTATCATACATGGTGTATGACTAATCATACACCACTCTTTACTTAAAACACACTAACACAAGTTGGTTTTACACATTTAAAACCAATCATACACGGTGTATGACTAATAATACACCACTTGCTAACTTAACACACAATAACGTAAGTCGATTTACACCATTAAAACCAATCATACACTGTGTATGACTAATAATACACCACTTGTGTTTGATACACATAATAACACAAGTCGATTTACACCATTAAAACATATCATACACGGTGTATGATTGATCATACACAACTTATTACTTGAAACACACCTATACAAGTTGATTTCACACCCTCAAAACCAATCATACACGGTGTATGACTAATAATACACCACTTGTGTTTGATACACACAATAACATAAGTCGATTTACACCACTAAAATATATCATACACGGTGTATGATTGATCATACACCACTTATTACTTGAAACACACCTATACAAGTTGATTTGACAACCTTAAAACCAATCATACACGGTATATTATTCATCATACACCACTAATTAGTTGATACACCAACAAAAAGACTGGGATCCAATTACAGTAATCACACGACAAAATTTTCATGATGGGAAACATACCTCATCCGTAACCCAGGCGTCGTCGTTTTTCAACCGATACCAAAATTGACCCGTCGTGGCAGTCAAAACAGTGAAATCCATTCGTTGATCCAGAGGTAATGGAAGGGGAGTCTTCAAATATCTGTAATATAGAATAAGAAGCTTGAAATATAAGCATCCCATAAGAAAGTTGCATTCTGGAAACATTTACATACTGATTATCAAAAAGTATAGTGTAAAATCACACTCACTTCTTAACCATTGCGTGAAAACTTTTGTAAAAAGCTTCAAACTGCTTTTTGTCTTCCTTGGAGGGAGGTTGGAATGGATCGAAGGGCAGAACCGGTTCCGGTCTAGGATGGGTCGTTCTTGCCCGTTTGCTCTTACCCTCCCCGGTCCATTCTTCACCTTTGTACTTGGGATTTGGCTTGGGGTCCCTCCTCTCTTGCCCAAATCTCAAAACTGTCTCGGACAATGTCATCAAGTTTTTAACGCCATCCACATACGTTGACGATGGTTCCTTGTAGTCATTTTCCTCGTCCCTGGTTGGCAGAGCAAATACCAAAGTCAATAAACCTTAACATGCATGAAAACATACCAAATTGGGACAATAACAAGGATCTGTAGTGTCTTACCCAATACGTGCAGGAGAAATAATAATTGCTTGCTCAATTGGTTCCTGGTAGACATTTTCCTCGTCCCTGGTTGGCGGAGCAAATACCAAAGTCAATAAACCTCAACATGCATGAAAACATACCAAATTGGGATAATAACAAGGATCCGTAGTGTCTTACACAGTACGTGCGGGAGAAATAATAATTACTTGCTCAATTGGGGATGAATGAGCGGAAGTCGATGAATAGATATGTGGGGATGTGGCATGCGGTGGACAGTCGGAGAGCTCCTTAATCATTGCCTCCTGAGCCTCAAACCGTCATTCGTACATTTGCAGCTGAAGCTACTGCGCTTCAAGTCTGCTTTCGAAGTGCATCCGCATGATTTGCATATCTTTCTCCATCACTTCGAATCTCTCCATAACATGCAATAAGTCCTCCAAATTGTCATAAACATGAATTTGAATAATATAGTACTTACAAGGATAAAAATGCAATTAAATAAACACAAAACAAAATATCATTACCGATTGATACGCGAAATTGGGTGACGTAGTAGATGGTTCCTCCTGGGATGCCGGCAGGGGGTGTTGAGTTGCCAATGGTTCTGGTTCATCACCTGGATCTGCCGGCATTGCCTTAATAGGGGATTGAATCCCCTCCTCACCATCCTTAGCAAAGGAGATGCCTCGTAGATTAGGCTGATTGGCTTTCGCACTCGTCAGTCCAATCGGTTCGGCATTCAATTGCTGATCAAAGGAAGATACATCATATGAACGTTAGTAAAATTACAAATCATAATTCTAACCCAAATAATATGAAACAACTAGTAGTAAAATAGCAACAACATAATGTATTATTACCTCATCAAATACCATTGAGAGCAGAGCAGAGTATGAAACCTTAACACACATCTTCCAGTTAAGGATCCGCCCAAGACGCTGGTTGCCGACCCTCACCACCCCAACCTTGGCAAGTTCTGGAAGGGTTTCCAGGGCAAATATGGAAACCACATCATAGAACTCGTGAACGGAGTAGGTCCTTTCTAAACCGTGTTGCATTTTTGCCGCGAAATCCTTGAGCTTCAGCACCAAGAATTTCTAGCACAAGGATCCCCAGGCAACACTGTTAAAAGAGTCCACGTCGTCCACGAGGGCCAGGATATTCGGATCAATGCCTGTTCGCTTGTGTTTGGCGAACAGTAGACCCTCAACCAAGTAGGCAACAACAAGCTTAACCTAGTCCTCCATGATGGAGCAGGTTTTGCATGCTTCAAATAGCTGCTGCCTAGTCATCCTCCCCCTCATGCCGTACTTGGCAATCAGCCTGTTGGAACGTCCGCGTACCTCTTCCACACCGGCATATCTCAAGCCGGTTAGAATGCAAAATTCCCTCCTCCCGAGGTGCACTAACTTCCCAACAAATGAGAATGATAACTCCTCGGGATTTGGGTTGGCCACCTGGTGTAGAAGGACAATGTGAATTAAACTATTCCAGAAGCCGACATTAGTCTAACTCAGATGAAGCAGATGCCCGACATTGCATTGTGAAAAAAGGGCAAGCTGTAATACAAAACACTTTTAGTTAATAAGGGATCATAAATGCAATTGTAAAAAGTAAACATAATTCATGTGGATATTGTGCCAAACCTTGGCTTCGTCGTCCTTTAAGATTTCCTGAATCTCCATCACAACTTTGGTTAATACTCCCATTTGGTTAACTTGCAGGAATTTCCAGCAACTCCTTAGGAAAATGTAATCAACCTCCACTGCTGAACGGCTCTTCCTGCGAGTGTAAAATGCCATCTGAAATAAAAGTAAAGCATCACAAAACCAAAGATTAAACCCATGATACACCATTAAAACAAGCCATGCAAGGTGTATGATTAAGAATACAGCACTACTGACTTGAAACACACCCAGACAAGTTGATTTCACTCAATGAAAACCTACCATACACGATGTACGATTGATCATATACCACTATTTACTCGATACACACCTTGGTAAGCTCGTTTCACAGCATTAACAGCAACCATACACGGTGTATGATTAGTCATACACCAATGTTTACATCAAATACACCAAGACAAGTTGGTATTACACCAGTACAATCTATCATACACGGTGTACGATTGATCATACACCACCACTGACTTGAAAGACATTAAAACAACTTGATTTTACACCATTAAAATCAATCATACACAGTGTATGATTGATCATACACCATTAATTACTTAACACACACAAACACACGTTGGTTAGACACCATTAAAACCAATCATACACAATGTACGGTTGCTCATAAACAACTAATTAGTTCAAAAATGTCTACACAAGTTAAATTTTCACCATTAAAACCAATCATACATAGTGTATGATTGATCATACACCACCAATTACTTAACACGCACAAACACACGTTAGTTATACACCCTTAAAACCAATCAGACACATTGTATGGTTGCTCATAACCCACTAATTAATAAAAAAAACGTCTACACAAGTTGATTTTACACCATTAAAACCAATCATACACAGTGTATGATTGATCATACACCATTAATTACTTAATACACACAAACACACGTTGGTTATACACCATTAAAACCAATCATACACAGTGTATTGTTGCTCATAAACCACTAATTACTTAAAAAACGTCTACACAAGTTGATTTCACACTATTAAAACAAATCATACGCAGTGTATGATTTGCCATACACCATTAATTACTTAACATACACAAATACACGTTGGTTAGACACCATTAAAACCAATCATACATATTGTATGGTTGCTCATAAACCACTAATTACTTAAAAAATATCTACACAAGTTGATTTTACACCATTAAAACAAATCATACACAGTGTATGATTGATCATACACCATTAATTACTTAACACACAAAAACACACGTCGGTTATACACCATTAAAACCAATCATACACAGTGTATGGTGGTTGTTCATAACCGACTAATTACTTAAAAAACGTCCACAAGTTGATTTTACACCATTAAAACCAATCATACACAGTGTATGATTGATCATACACCATTAATTACTTAACACACACAAACACACGTCGGTTATACACCATTAAAACAAATCATACATAGTGTATGGTTGCTTATAAACCACTATTTACTTAACACACACAAGCACAAGTCGGTTATACACCATTAAAACCAATCATACACAGTGTATGATTGCTCTTGACCCACTAATTACTTAAAAAACGTCTACACAAGTTGATTTTACACCATAAAAACCAATCATACACACTGTATGATTGATCATACACCACTGTTTACTTAACAAACACAAACACACGTTGGTTATACACCATTAAAACCAATCATACACAGTATATGGTTGCTCATAAACAACTAATTACTTTAAAAACGTCTACACAAGTTGATTTTATACCATTAAAAGCAATCATACACAGTGTATGGTTGCACATAAGACACTAATTACTTAACACACACAAACACAAGTTGGTTATACACCATTAAAACCAATCATACACAGTGTATGATTGCTCATAACCCACTAATTACTTAAAAAACGCCTACACAAGTTGATTTTACACCATCAAAACCAATCATACACAGTGTATGAATGATCATACACCATTATTTACTTAACACACACAAACACATATTGGTTATACACCATTAAAACCAATCAGACACAGTGTATGGTTGCTCATAACTCACTAATTAGTTAAAAAATGTCTACACAAGTTGATTTACCATTAAAACCAATCATACACAGTGTATGATTGATTATATACCAATAATTAGTTAACACACAGACAACACACGTTGGTTATACACCATTAAAACCAATCATACACAGTGTATGGTTGCTCATAAACCACTAATTACTTAAAAAATGTCTTCACAAATTGATTTTACACCATTAAAACCAATCATACACAGTATATGATTGATCATACACCATCAATTACTTAACACACACAAACACACATTGGTTACACACCATTAAAACCAATCATACATAGTGTATGGTTGCTCATAAACCACAAATTACTTTAAAAACGTCTACACAAGTTGATTTTACACCATTAAAACCAATCATACACAGTGTATGATTGATCATACACCATTAATTACTTAACACACACAAACATGAGTTGGTTATACACCATTAAAACCAATCATACACAGTGTATGTTTTCTCATAAACCACTAATTACTTAAAAAACGTATGCACAAGATGATTTTACACCATTAAAACCAATCATACACAGTGTATGATTGATCATACACCATTAATTACTTAACACACACAAACACACGTTGGTTATACACCATTAAAACCAATCATACTTAGTATATGGTTGCTCATGAACCGCTAATTACTTAAAAAATGTCTACACAAGTTGATTTTACATCATTAAAACCAATCATAGACAGTGTACGGTTGATCATACACCATTAGTTACTTAACACACACAAACACACGTTGGTTATACACCATTAAAACCAATCATACACAGTGTATGATTGATCACACACCATTAATTACTTAACACACACAAACACACGTTGGTTATACACCATTAAAACCAATCATACATAGTGTATGGTTGCTCATAAACCACTAATTACTTAAAAAACGTCTACACAAGTTGATTTCACACCATTAAAACCAATCATACACAGTGTATGATTGATCATACACCACTAATTACTTGACACTCACAAACACACGTTGGTTATACACCATTAAAACTAATCATACACTGTGTATGGTTGTTCATAACCCACTAATTACTTAAAAAAGGTCTACACAAGTTGATTTTACACCATTAAAACCAATCATACACAGTGCATGATTGATCATACCCCATTAATTACTCAACACACACAAACACACGTTGGTTATACACCATTAAAACCAATCACACACAGTGTATGGTTACTCATACACCACTAATTACTTAAAAAACGTCTACACAAGTTGATTTTGCGCCATTAAAACCAATCATACGCAGTGCATGATTGATCATACATCATTAATTACTTAACTCACACAAACTCTTGTTGGTTATACACCATTAAAACCAATCATACACAGTGCATGACTGCTCCTAACCCACTAATTACTTAAAAAACGTCTACACAAGTTGAATTTACACCATTAAAACCAATCATACACAGTGTATGATTAATCACACACCATTAATTACTTAACACACACAAACACACGTTGGTTATACACCATTAAAACCAATCATACACAGTGTATGATTGTCATAACCCACTAATTACTTAAAAAACGTCTACACAAGTTGATTTTACACCAATAAAACCAATCATACACAGTGTATGATTAATCACACACCATTAATTACTTAACACACACAAACACGAGTTGGTTATACACCATTAAAACCAATCATACACAGTGTATGGCTGCTCCTAACCCGCTAATTACTTAAAAAACGTCTACACAAGTTGAATTTACACCATTAAAACCAATCATACACAGTTTATGATTAATCACACGCCATTAATTACTTAACGCACACAAACACATGTTGGTTATACACCATTAAAACCAATCATACACAGTGTATGATTGATCACACACCATTAATTACTTAACACACACAAACACATGTTGGTTATACACCATTAAAACCAATCATACATAGTATATGGTTGCTCATAAACCACTAATTACTTAAAAAACGTCTACACAAGTTGATTTCACACCATTAAAACCAATCATACATAGTGTATGATTGATCATACACCACTAATTACTTGACACTCACAAACTCATGTTGGTTATACACCATTAAAACCAATCATACACTGTGTATGGTTGTTCATAACCCACTAATTACTTAAAAAAGGTCTACACAAGTTGATTTTACACCATTAAAACCAATCACACACAGTGCATGATTGATCATACACCATTAATTACTCAACACACACAAACACACGTTGGTTATACACCATTAAAACCAATCATACACAGTGTATGGTTGCTCATAAACCACTAATTACTTAAAAAATGTCTACACAAGTTGATTTTACACCATTAAAACGAATCATACACAGTGCATGATTGATCATACACCATTAATTACTTAACTCACACAAACTCTTGTTGGTTATACACCATTAAAACCAATCATACACAGTGTATGACTGCTCCTAACCCACTAATTACTTAAAAAATTTCTACACAAGTTGATTTTACACTATTAAAACCAATCATACACAGTGTATGATTGATCATACACCATTAATTACTTAACACACACAAACACACGTTGGTTATACCCCATTCAAACGAATCATACACAGTGTATGGTTGCTCATAAACCACTAATTATTTAAAAAACCTCTGCACAAACTGATTTTACACTATTAAAACCAATCATACACAGTGTATGATTGATCACACACTATTAATTACTTAAAACACACAAACACACGTTGGTTATTCACCATTAAAAGCAATCATACACAGTGTATGATTGATCATATACCAATAATTACTTAACGCACACAAACGCACGTTGGCTATACACCATTAAAACCAATCATACACAGTGTATGGTTGCTCATAAACCACTAATTACTTAAAAAACGTCTACATAAGTTGATTTCACACCATTAAAACCAATCATACAAAGTGTATGATTGATCATACACCACTAATTACTTGACACTCACAAACACACGTTGGTTATACACCATTAAAACCAATCATACACAGTGTATGGTTGTTCATAACCCACTAATTACTTAAAAAAGGTCTACACAAGTTGATTTTACACCATTAAAACCAATCATACACAGTGTATGATTGATCATACAACATTAATTACTTAACACACACAAACACACGTTGGTTATACACGATTAAAACCGATCTTAAAAAGTGTATGGTTGCTCATAAACCACTAATTACTTAAAAAACGTCAACACGGTTGATTTTACACCATTAAAACCAATCATACACCATTAATTACTTAACACACAAAAACACAGGTTGGTTATACGCCATTAAAACCAATCATACACAGTGTATGGTTTCTCATAAACCACTAATTACTTAAAAAACGTATACACAAGTTGGTTATACACCATTAAAACCAATCCTACACAGCGTATGATTGCTTATAACCCACTAATTACTTAAGAAACGTCTACACAAGTTGATTTTACACCATTAAAACCAATCATACACAGTGTATGATTGATCATACACAATTAATTACTTAATACACACAAACACAAGTTGGTTATACACCATTAAAACCAATCATACACAGTGTACGGTTGCTCATAAACCACTAATTACTTAAAAAACGTCTACACAAGTTGATTTTACATCATTAAAACCAATCATACACCATGTACGATGGATCATACACCATTAATTACAACACACACAAACACACGTTCGTTATACACCATTAAAACCAATCATACACAGTGTACGGTTGCTCATAAACCACTAATTACTTAAAAAACGTCTACACAAGTTGATTTTACACCATTAAAACCAGTCATACACAGTGTATGATTTATCATACACCATTAATTACTTAACACACACAAATACACGTTGGTTATACACCATTAAAACCAATCATACACAGTGTATGGTTGCTCATAACCCACTAAGTACCTAAAAATCGCCTACACAAGTTGATTTTACACCATTAAAACCAATTATACACAGTGTATGAATGATCATACACCATTAATTACTTAACACACACAAACACACGTTGATTTTACACCATTAAAACCAATCATACACAATATATGGTTGCTCATAAACTACTAAATACTTAAAAAATGTCTAACAAGCTGAATTTACACCATTAAAACCAATCATACACCATTAATTATTTAACACACACAAACACACGTTGGTTATTCACCATTAAAACCAATCATACATAGTGTATGGTCGCTCATGAACCACTAATTACTTAACACACACAGACACAAGTTGGTTATACACCATTAAAACCAATCATACATAGCGTATGATTACTCATAACCCACTAATTACATAAGAAACGTCTACACAAGTTGATTTTACACCATTAAAACCAATCATACACAGTGTATGATTGATCATACACCATTAATTACTTAATACACACAAACACAAGTTGGCTATACGCCATTAAAACCAATCATACACAGTGTATGGTTGCTCGTAAACAACTTATTACTTAAAAAATGTTTATACAAGTTCATTTTACAACATTCAAACGAATCATACATAGTGTATGATTGATCATACACCATTAATTACTACACACACAAACACACGTTGGTTATGCACCATGAAAACCAATCATACACAGTGTATGGTTGCTCATAAACCACTAATTACATAAAAAATGTCTACACAAGTTGATTTTACACCATTAAAACCAATCATACACAGTGTACGATTGATCAAACACCATTAATTATTTAACACACACAAACACAAGTTGGTTATACACCATTAAAACCAATCATACACAGTGTATGGTTGCTCATAAACCACTTATTACTTAAAAAACGTCTATACAAGTTGATTTTACATCATTAAAACCAATCATACACAGTGTATGATTGATCATATACCATTAATTACATCACACACAAAAACACACGTTGGTTATACACCATTAAAACCAATCATACACAGTGTATGGTTGCTCAAAAACCACTAATTACTTAAAAAACGTCTAAACAAGTTGATTTTACACCATTAAAACCAATCATGCACAGTGTATGATTGATCATACACCATTAATTACTTAACACACACAAACACACGTTGGGTATACACCATTAAAACCAATCACACACAGTGTATGGCTGCTCATAAACCACTAATTAGTTAAAAAATGTCTACACAAGTTGATTTTACACCATTAAAACCAATCATACACAGTGTATGATTGATCATGCACCATTATTTACTTAACACACACAAACACACATTGGTTATACACAATTAAAACCAATCATACACAGTGTATGGTTGCTCATGAACCACTAATTACTTAAAAAATGTCTACACAAGTTGATTTTACACCATTAAAACCAATCATACACAGTGTATGACTGATCATATACCATTAATTACTTAACACACACAAACACACATTGGTTATACACCATTAAAACCAATCATAATTAGTGTATGGTTGCTCATGAACCACTAATTACTTAAAAAATGTCTACACAAGTTGATTTTACACCATTAAAAGCAATCATACACAGTGTATGATATATAATACACCATTAATTACTTAACACACACAAACACACGTTGGTTATACACCATTAAAACCAATCACACACAATGTATGGTTGTTCATAAACCACTAATTGCTTAAAAAATGTCTACACAAGTTGATTTTACACCATTAAAATCAATCATACATAGTGTATGATTGATCATACACCATTAATTACTTAACACACACAAACACACATTGGTTATACACCATTAAAACCAATAACATAGTGTATGGTTGCTCATGAGCCACTAATTACTTAAAAAATGTCTGCACAAGTTGATTTTATACCATTAAAACCAATCATACACAGTGTATGATTGATCATACACCATTAATTACTTAACACACACAAACACACATTGGTTATACACCATTAAAACCAATCATACATAGTGTATGGTTGCTCATGAACCACTAATTACTTAAAAAACGTCTACACAAGTTTATTTTACACCATTAGAACCAATCATATACAATGTATGGTTGATCATACACCATTAATTACTTAACACACACAAACACACGTTGGTTACACACCATTAAAACCAATCATACACAGTGTATGGTTGCTCATAAACCACTAATTACTTAAAAAACGTCTACACAAGTTTATTTTACACCATTAAAACCAATCATATACCGTGTATGATTGATCATACACCATTAATTACTGAACACACGCAAACACACGGTTGTTATACACCATTCAAACCAATCATACATAGTGTATGGTTGCTCATGAACCACTATTTACTTAAAAAACGTCTACACAAGTTGATTTTAAACCATTTAAACCAATAATACGCAGCGTAGGGTTGATCATACACTATTAATTACTTAACACACACAAACACATGTTGGTTATACACCATTAAAACCAATCAGACACAGTGTATGGTTGCTCATAACTCACTAATTATTTAAAAAATGCCTGCCCAAGTTGATTTTACACCATTAAAACCAATCATACACAGTGTATGATTGATCATATACCATTAATTACTTAACACACACAAACACACGTTGGTTATACACCATTAAAACCAATCATACAAAGTGTATGGTTGCTCATAAACCACTAATTACTTAAAAAATGTCAACACAAGTTGATTTTACACCATTAAAACCAATCATACACATTGTGTGATTGATCATACACCATTAATTACTTAACACACACAAACAAACGTTGGTTATACCCCATTAAAACCAATCATACATAGTGTATGGTTGCTGCCAATCCACTAATTAATTAAAAAACGTCTACACAAGTTGATTTTACACCATTAAAACTAATCATACACATTGTATCATTGATCATACACCATTAATTACTTAACACACACAAACACACGTTGGCTATACACCATTAAAACCAATCATACATAGTGTATGGTTGCACATAAACCACTAATTACTTAAAAAATGTATACACAAGTTGATTTCACACCATTAAAACCAATCATACACAGTGTATGATTGAACATACACCACTAATTACTTGACACTCACAAACACGATGGTTATACACCATTAAAACAAATCATACACAGTGTATGGTTGTTCATAACCCACTGATTACTTAAAAAAGGTCTACACAAGTTGATTTTACACCATTAAAACCAATCATATATAGTGTATGATTGATCATACACCATTAATTACGTAATACACACAAACACAAGTTGGTTATACACCATTAAAACCAATCATACACAGTGTATGGTTGCTCGTAAATAACTTATCACTTAAAAAACGTCTATACAAGTTGATTTTACATCATTAAAACCAATCATACATAGTGTATGATTGATCACACACCATTAATTACTACACACACAAACATGAGTTGGTTATACACCATTAAAACCAATCATACACAGTGTATGTTTTCTCATAAACCACTAATTACTTAAAAAACGTATGCACAAGATGATTTTACACCATTAAAACCAATCATACACAGTGTATGATTGATCATACACCATTAATTACTTAACACACACAAACACACGTTGGTTATACACCATTAAAACCAATCATACTTAGTATATGGTTGCTCATGAACCGCTAATTACTTAAAAAATGTCTACACAAGTTGATTTTACATCATTAAAACCAATCATAGACAGTGTACGGTTGATCATACACCATTAGTTACTTAACACACACAAACACACGTTGGTTATACACCATTAAAACCAATCATACACAGTGTATGATTGATCACACACCATTAATTACTTAACACACACAAACACACGTTGGTTATACACCATTAAAACCAATCATACATAGTGTATGGTTGCTCATAAACCACTAATTACTTAAAAAACGTCTACACAAGTTGATTTCACACCATTAAAACCAATCATACACAGTGTATGATTGATCATACACAGTGTATGATTGATCATACACCACTAATTACTTGACACTCACAAACACACGTTGGTTATACACCATTAAAACTAATCATACACTGTGTATGATTGTTCATAACCCACTAATTACTTAAAAAAGGTCTACACAAGTTGATTTTACACCATTAAAACCAATCATACACAGTGCATGATTGATCATACACCATTAATTACTCAACACACACAAACACACGTTGGTTATACACCATTAAAACCAATCACACACAGTGTATGGTTACTCATACACCACTAATTACTTAAAAAACGTCTACACAAGTTGATTTTACACCATTAAAACCAATCATACGCAGTGCATGATTGATCATACATCATTAATTACTTAACTCACACAAACTCTTGTTGGTTATACACCATTAAAACCAATCATACACAGTGCATGACTGCTCCTAACCCACTAATTACTTAAAAAACGTCTACACAAGTTGAATTTACACCATTAAAACCAATCATACACAGTGTATGATTAATCACACACCATTAATTACTTAACACACACAAACACACGTTGGTTATACACCATTAAAACCAATCATACACAGTGTATGATTGTCATAACCCACTAATTACTTAAAAAACGTCTACACAAGTTGATTTTACACCAATAAAACCAATCATACACAGTGTATGATTAATCACACACCATTAATTACTTAACACACACAAACACGAGTTGGTTATACACCATTAAAACCAATCATACACAGTGTATGGCTGCTCCTAACCCGCTAATTACTTAAAAAACGTCTACACAAGTTGAATTTACACCATTAAAACCAATCATACACAGTTTATGATTAATCACACGCCATTAATTACTTAACACACACAAACACATGTTGGTTATACACCATTAAAACCAATCATACACAGTGTATGATTGATCACACACCATTAATTACTTAACACACACAAACACACGTTGGTTATACACCATTAAAACCAATCATGCTTAGTATATGGTTGCTCATGAACCGCTAATTACTTAAAAAATGTCTACACAAGTTGATTTTACATCATTAAAACCAATCATAGACAGTGTACGGTTGATCATACACCATTAGTTACTTAACACACACAAACACACGTTGGTTATACACCATTAAAACCAATCATACACAGTGTATGATTGATCACACACCATTAATTACTTAACACACAAACACACGTTGGCTATACACCATTAAAACCAATCATACATAGTGTATGGTTGCACATAAACCACTAATTACTTAAAAAATGTCTACACAAGTTGATTTCACACCATTAAAACCAATCATACACAGTGTATGATTGAACATACACCACTAATTACTTGACACTCACAAACACGATGGTTATACACCATTAAAACAAATCATACACAGTGTATGGTTGTTCATAACCCACTGATTACTTAAAAAAGGTCTACACAAGTTGATTTTACACCATTAAAACCAATCATATATAGCGTATGATTGATCATACACCATTAATTACGTAATACACACAAACACAAGTTGGTTATACACCATTAAAACCAATCATACACAGTGTATGGTTGCTCGTAAATAACTTATCACTTAAAAAACGTCTATACAAGTTGATTTTACATCATTAAAACCAATCATACATAGTGTATGATTGATCACACACCATTAATTACTACACACACAAACACACGTTGGTTATGCACCATTAAAACCAATCATACACAGTGTATGGTTGCTCATAAACCACTAATTACTTAAAAAACGTCTACACAAGTTGATTTTACACCATTAAAACCAATCATATACAGTGCATGATTGATCATACACCATTAATTACTTAACACACACAAACACACGTTGGTTATACACAATTAAAACCAATCATACACAGTGTATGGTTGCTCATAAACCACTAACTACTTAAAAAACGTCTACACAACTTGATTTTACACCATTAAACAAATCATACACAGTGCATGATTGATCATACACCATTAATTACTTAACACACACAAACACTTGTTGGTTATACACCATTAAAACCAATCGTGCACAGTGTATGACTGCTCCCAACCCACTAATTACTTAAAAAATTTCTACATAAGTTGATTTTACACCATTAAAACCAATCATACACAGTGTATGATTGATCATACACTATTAATTACTTAACACACACAAACACATGTTGGTTATTCACCATTAAAACCAATCATACACAGTGTATGGTCGCTCATGAACCACTTATTACTCAACACACACAGACACAAGTTGGTTATACACCATTAAAACCAATTATACATAGCGTATGATTACTCATAACCCACTAATTACTTAAGAAACGTCTACACAAGTTGATTTTACACCATTAAAACCAATCATACACAGTGTATGATTGATCATACACCATTAATTACTTAATACACACAAACACAAGTTGGTTATACACCATTAAAACCAATCATACACAGTGTATGGTTGCTCGTAAACAACTTATTACTTAAAAAATGTTTATACAAGTTGATTTAACAACATTAAAACGAATCATACATAGTGTATGATTGATCATACACCATTACTTACTACACACACAAACACACGTTGGTTATGCACCATGAAAACCAATCATACACAGTGTATGGTTGCTCATAAACCACTAATTACATAAAAAAACGTCTACACAAGTTGATTTTACACCATTAAAACCAATCATACACAGTGTATGATTGATCAAACACCATTAATTATTTAACACACACAAACACAAGTTGGTTATACACCAGTAAAACCAATCATACACAGTGTATGGTTGCTCATAAACCACTTATTACTTAAAAAACGTCTATACAAGTTGATTTTACATCATTAAAACCAATCATACACAGTGTATGATTGATCATACACCATTAATTACATCACACACAAAAACACACGTTGGTTATACACCATTAAAACCAATCATACACAGTGTATGGTTGCTCAAAAACCACTAATTACTTAAAAATCATCTAAACAAGTTGATTTCACACCATTAAAACCAATCATGCACAGTGTATGATTGATCATACACCATTAATTACTTAACACACACAAACACATGTTGGGTATACTCCATTAAAACCAATCACACACAGTGTATGGTTGCTCATAAACCACTAATTACTTAAAAAATGTCTACACAAGTTGATTTTACACCATTAAAACCAATCATATACAGTGTATGATTGATCATACACCATTATTTACTTAACACACACAAACACACATCGGTTATACACAATTAAAACCAATCATACACAGTGTATGGTTGCTCATGGACCACTAATTACTTAAAAAATGTCTATACAAGTTGATTTTACATCATTAAAACCAATCATACACAGTGTATGATTGATCATACACCATTAATTACATCACACACAAAAACACACGTTGGTTATACACCATTAAAACCAATCATACACAGTGTATGGTTGCTCAAAAACCACTAATTACTTAAAAATCATCTAAACAAGTTGATTTCACACCATTAAAACCAATCATGCACAGTGTATGATTGATCATACACCATTAATTACTTAACACACACAAACACACGTTGGGTATACTCCATTAAAACCAATCACACACAGTGTATGGTTGCTCATAAACCACTAATTACTTAAAAAATGTCTACACAAGTTGATTTTACACCATTAAAACCAATCATATACAGTGTATGATTGATCATACACCATTATTTACTTAACACACACAAACACACATCGGTTATACACAATTAAAACCAATCATACACAGTGTATGGTTGCTCATGGACCACTAATTGCTTAAAAAATGTCTGCACAAGTTGATTTTACACCATTAAAATCAATCATACATAGTGTATGATTGATCATACACCATTAATTACTTAACACACACAAACACACATTGGTTATACACCATTAAAACCAATAACATAGTGTATGGATGCTCATGAGCCACTAATTACTTAAAAAATGTCTACACAAGTTGATTTTACACCATAAAAAACCAATCATACACAGTGTATGATTGATCATACACCATTAATTACTTAACACACACAAACACACATTGGTTATACACCATTAAAACCAATCATACATAGTGTATGGTTGCTCATGAACCACTAATTACTTAAAAAACGTCTACACAAGTTTATTTTACACCATTAGAACCAATCATATACAATGTATGGTTGATCATACACCATTAATTACATAACACACACAAACACACGTTGGTCACACACCATTAAAACCAATCATACACAGTGTATGGTTGCTCATAAACCACTAATTACTTAAAAAACGTCTACACAAGTTGATTTTACACCATTAAAACCAATCATACACCGTGTATGATTGACCATACACCATTAATTACTTAACACACACAAACACACGGTTGTTATACACCATTCAAACCAATCATACATAGTGTATGGTTGCTCATGAACCACTTATTACTTAAAAAACGTCTACACAAGTTGATTTGAAACCATTTAAACCAGTAATACGCAGTGTATGGTTGATCATACACTATTAATTACTTAACACACACAAACACATGTTGGTTATACACCATTAAAACCAATCAGACACAGTGTATGGTTGCTCATAACTCACTAATTATTTAAAAAATGCCTGCACAAGTTGATTTTACACCATTAAAACCAATCATACACAGTTTATGATTGATCATATACCATTAATTACTTAACACACACAAACACACGTTGGTTATACACCATTAAAACCAATCATACAAAGTGTATGGTTGCTCATAAACCACTAATTACATAAAAAATGTCTGCACAAGTTGATTTTACACCATTAAAACCAATCATACACAGTATATGATTAATCATACACCATTAATTACTTAACACACACAAACACACGTTGGTTATACACCATTAAAACCAATCATACATAGTGTATGGTTGCTCATAAACCACTAATTACTTAAAAAATGTCAACACAAGTTGATTTTACACCATTAAAACCAATCATACACTGTGTGTGATTGATCATACACCATTAATTACTTAACACACACAAACAAACATTGTTTATACCCCATTTAAACCAATCATACATAGTGTATGGTTGCTGCCAACCCACTAATTACTTAAAAAACGTCTACACAAGTTGATTTTACACCATTAAAACTAATCATACACATTGTATCATTGATCATACACCATTAATTACTTAACACACACAAACACACATTGGCTATACACCATTAAAACGAATCATACACAGTGTATGGTTGCGCATAAACCACTAATTACTTAAAAAACGTCTACGCAAGTTGATTTCACACCATTAAAACCAATTATACATAGTGTATGATTGATCATACACCACTAATTACTTGACACTCACAAACATACGTTGGTTATACACCATTAAAACCAATCATACACAGTGTAAGGTTGTTCATGACCCACTGATTACTTAAAAAAGGTCTACACAAGTTGATTTTACACCATTAAAACCAATCATATATAGTGTATGATTGATCATACACCATTAATTACGTAATACACACAAACACAAGTTGGTTATACACCATTAAAACCAATCATACACAGTGTATGGTTGCTCGTAAATAACTTATTACTTAAAAAACGTCTATACAAGTTGATTTTACATCATTAAAACCAATCATACATAGTGTATGATTGATCACACCCCATTAATTACTACACACACAAACACACGTTGGTTATGCACCATTAAAACCAATCATACACAGTGTATGGTTGCTCATAAACCACTAATTACTTACAAAACGTCTACACAAGTTGATTTTACATCATTAAAACCAATCATACATAGTGTATGATTGATCACACACCATTAATTACTACACACACAAACACACGTTGGTTATGCACCATTAAAACCAATCATACACAGTGTATGGTTGCTCATAAACCACTAATTACTTAAAAAACGTCTGCACAAGTTGATTTTACACCATTAAAACCAATCATATACAGTGCATGATTGATCATACACCATTAATTACTTAACACACACAAACACACGTTGGTTATACACAATTAAAACCAATCATACACAGTGTATGGTTGCTCATAAACCACTAACTACTTAAAAAACGTCTACACAACTTGATTTTACACCATTAAACCAATCATACACAGTGCATGATTGATCATACACCATTAATTACTTAACACACACAAACACTTGTTGGTTATACACCATTAAAACCAATCGTGCACAGTGTACGACTGCTCCTAACCCACTAATTACTTAAAAAATTTCTACACAAGTTGATTTTACACCATTAAAACCAATCATACACAGTGTATGATTGATCATACACTATTAATTACTTAACACACACAAACACACGTTGGTTATTCACCATTAAAACCAATCATACACAGTGTATGGTCGCTCATGAACCACTTATTACTTAACACACACAGACACAAGTTGGTTATACACCATTAAAACCAATCATATATAGCGTATGATTACTCATAACCCACTAATTACTTAAGAAACGTCTACACAAGTTGATTTTACACCATTAAAACCAATCATACACAGTGTATGATTGATAATACACCATTAATTACTTAATACACACAAACACAAGTTGGTTATACACCATTAAAACCAATCATACACAGTGTATGGTTGCTCGTAAACAACTTATTACTTAAAAAATGTTTATACAAGTTGATTTAACAACATTAAAACGAATCATACATAGTGTATGATTGATCATACACCATTAATTACTACACAAACAAACACACGTTGGTTATGCACCATGAAAACCAATCATACACAGTGTATGGTTGCTCATAAACCACTAATTACATAAAAAAACGTCTACACAAGTTGATTTTACACCATTAAAACCAATCATACACAGTGTATGATTGATCAAACACCATTAATTATTTAACACACACAAACACAAGTTGGTTATACACCATTAAAACCAATCATACACAGTGTATGGTTGCTCATAAACCACTTATTACTTAAAAAACGTCTATACAAGTTGATTTTACATCATTAAAACCAATCATACACAGTGTATGATTGATCATACACCATTAATTACATCACACACAAAAACACACGTTGGTTATACACCATTAAAACCAATCATACACAGTGTATGGTTGCTCAAAAACCACTAATTACTTAAAAATCATCTAAACAAGTTGATTTCACACCATTAAAACCAATCCTGCACAGTGTATGATTGATCATACACCATTAATTACTTAACACACACAAACACACGTTGGGTATACTCCATTAAAACCAATCACACACAGTGTATGGTTGCTCATAAACCACTAATTACTTAAAAAATGTCTACACAAGTTGATTTTACACCATTAAAACCAATCATATACAGTGTATGATTGATCATACACCATTATTTACTTAACACACACAAACACACATTGGTTATACACAATTAAAACCAATCATACACAGTGTATGGTTGCTCATGGACCACTAATTACTTAAAAAATGTCTACAGAAGTTGATTTTACACCATTAAAACCAATCATACACAGTGTATGATTGATCAGACACCATTAATTACTTAACACACACAAACACATGTTGGTTATACACCATTAAAACCAATCACACACAGTGTATGGTTGCTCATAAACCACTAATTGCTTAAAAAATGTCTGCACAAGTTGATTTTACACCATTAAAATCAATCATACATAGTGTATGATTGATCATACACCATTAATTACTTAACGCACACAAACACGCATTGGTTATACACCATTAAAACCAATAACATAGTGTATGGTTGCTCATGAGCCACTAATTACTTAAAAAATGTCTACACAAGTTGATTTTACACCATTAAAACCAATCATACACAGTGTATGATTGATCATACACCATTAATTACTTAACACACACAAACACACATTGGTTATACACCATTAAAACCAATCATACATAGTGTATGGTTGCTCATGAACCACTAATTACTTAAAAAACGTCTACACAAGTTTATTTTACACCATTAGAACCAAACATATACAATCTATGGTTGATCATACACCATTAATTACTTAACACACACAAACACACGTTGGTTACACACCATTAAAACCAATCATACACAGTGTATGGTTGCTCATAAACCACTAATTACTTAAAAAACGTCAACACAAGTTGATTTTACACCATTAAAACCAATCATATACCGTGCATGATTGATCATACACCATTAATTACTTAACACACACAAACACACGGTTGTTATACACCATTCAAACCAATCATACATAGTGTATGGTTGCTCATGAACCACTTATTACTTAAAAAACGTCTACACAAGTTGATTTTAAACCATTTAAACCAGTAATACGCAGTGTATGGTTGATCATACACTATTAATTACTTAACACACACAAACACATGTTGGTTATACACCATTAAAACCAATCAGACACAGTGTATGGTTGCTCATAACTCACTAATTATTTAAAAAATGCCTGCACAAGTTGATTTTACACCATTAAAACCAATCATACACAGTGTATGATTGATCATATACCATTAATTACTTAACACACACAAACACACGTTGGTTATACACCATTAAAACCAATCATACAAAGTGTATGGTTGCTCATAAACCACTAATTACATAAAAAATGTCTGCACAAGTTGATTTTACATCATTAAAACCAATCATACACAGTATATGATTGATCATACACCATTAATTACTTAACACACATAAACACACGTTGGTTATACACCATTAAAACCAATCATACATAGTGTATGGTTGCTCATAAACCACTAATTACTTAAAAAATGTCAACACAAGTTGATTTTACACCATTAAAACCAATCATACACAGTGTGTGATTGATCATACACCATTAATTACTTAACACACACAAACAAACGTTGGTTATACCCCATTTGAACCAATCATACATAGTGTATGGTTGCTGCCAACCCACTAATTACTTAAAAAACGTCTACACAAGTTGATTTTACACCATTAAAACTAATCATACACATTGTATCATTGATCATACACCATTAATTACTTAACACACACAAACACACTTTGGCTATACACCATTAAAACGAATCATACACAGTGTATGGTTGCACATAAACCACTAATTACTTAAAAAACGTCTGCACAAGTTGATTTCACACCATTAAAACCAATTATACACAGTGTATGATTGATCATACACCACTAATTACTTGACACTCACAAACATACGTTGGTTATACACCATTAAAACCAATCATACACAGTGTATGGTTGTTCATAACCCACTGATTACTTAAAAAAGGTCTACACAAGTTGATTTTACACTATTAAAACCATTCATATACAGTGTATGATTGATCATACACCATTAATTACGTAATACACACAAACACAAGTTGGTTATACACCATTAAAACCAATCATACACAGTGTATAGTTGCTCGTAAACAACTTATTACTTAAAAAACGTCTATACAAGTTGATTTCACATCATTAAAACCAATCATACATAGTATATGATTGATCATACACCATTAATTACTACACACACTAACACACGTTGGTTATGCACCATTAAAACCAATCATACACAGTGTATGGTTGCCCATAAACCACTAATTACTTAAAAAACGTCTACACAAGTTGATTTTACACCATTAAAACCAATCATACACAGTGCATGATTGATCATACACCATTAATTACTTAACACACACAAACACACGTTGGTTATACACAATTAAAACCAATCATACACAGTGTATGGTTGCTCATAAACCACTAACTACTTAAAAAACGTCTACACAACTTGATTTTACACCATTAAAACCAATCATAAACAGTGCATGATTGATTATACACCATTAATTACTTAACACACACAAACACTTGTTGGTTATACACCATTAAAACTAATCATACACAGTGTATGACTGCTCCTAACCCACTAATTACTTAAAAAATTTCTACACAAGTTGATTTTACACCATTAAAACCAATCATACACAGTATGTGATTGATCATACACCATTAATTACTTAACACACACAAACACACGTTGGTTATACACCATTCAAACCAATCATACACAGTGTATGGTTGCTCATAAACCACTAAATACTTAAAAAACCTCTACACAAACTGATTTTACACCATTAAAACCAATCATACACAGTGTATGATTGATCACACACCATTAATTACTTAACACACACAAACACACGTTGGTATTCACCATTAAAAGCAATCATACACAGTATATGATTGATCATACACCATTAATTACTTAACAAACACAAACACACGTTGGCTATATACCATTAAAACCCGTCATACAAAGTGTATGGTTGCTCATAAACCACTAATTACTTAAAAACCGTCTACACGGTTGATTTCACACCATTAAAACCAATCATACACCATTAATTACTTAACACACAAAAACACAGGTTGGTTATACACCATTAAAACCAATCATGCACAGTGTATGGTTTCCCATAAACCACTAATTGCTTAAAAAACGTATACACAAGTTGGTTATACACCATTAAAACCAATCATACACAGTGTATGGCTGCTCCTAACCCACTAATTACTTAAAAAATTTCTACACAAGTTGATTTTACACCATTAAAACCAATCATACGTAGTGTATGATTGATCATACACCATTAATTACTTAACACACACAAACACACGTTGGTTATACACCATTCAAACCAATCATACACAGTGTATGGTTGCTCATAAACCACTAATTACTTAAAAAACCTCTAAACAAACTGATTTTACACCATTAAAACCAATCATACACAGTGTATAATTGATCACACACCATTAATTACTTAACTCACACAAACACACATTGGTTATAAGCGATCATACACAGTGTATGATTGATTATACACCATTAATTACTTAACACACATAAACACACGTTGGTTATACACGATTAAAACCAATCATACAAAGTGTATGGTCGCTCATAAACCACTAATTACTTAAAAAACGTCTACACGGTTGATTTTACACCATTAAAACCAATCATACCCCATTAATTACTTAACACACAAAAACACAGGTTGGTTATACACCATTAAAACCAATCATAGTGTATGGTTTCACACAAACCACTAATTACTTAAAAAACGTATACACAAGTTGATTATACACCATTAAAACCAGTCATACACAGTGTATGAATGATCATACACCATTAATTACTTAACACACACAAACACACGTTGATTTTACACCATTAAAACCAATCATACACAGTGTATGGTTGCTCATAAACCACTAATTACTTAAAAAATGCCTACACAAGCTGATTTTACACCATTAAAACCAATCATATACAGTGTACGATTGATCATACACCAATAATTACTTAACACACACAAACACACGTTGTTTATTCACCATTAAAACCAATCATACACAGTGTATGGTTGCTCATAAACCACTAATTACTTAACACACACAAACACAAGTTGGTTATACACCATTAAAACCAATCCTACACAGCGTATGAATGCTTATAACCCACTAATTACTTAAGAAACGCCTACACAAATTGATTTTGCACCATTAAAACCAATCATACACAATGTATGATTGATCATACACCATTAATTACTTAATACACACAAACACAAGTTGGTTATACACCATTAAAACCAATGATACACTGTGCATGGTTGCTCAAAAACCACTTATTACTTAAAAACGTCTATACAAGTTTATTTTACATCATTAAAACCAATCATACACCATGTATGATTGATCATACACCATTAATTACAACACAAACAAACACACGTTCGTTATACACCATTAAATCCAATCATACACAGAGTACGGTTGCTTATAAACCACTAACTATTTAAAAAAGGTCTACACAAGTTGATTTTACACCATTAAAACTAATTATACACAGTGTATGATTGATCATACACCATTAATTACTTAACACACACAAACACACGTTGGTTATACACCATTAAAACCAATCATACACAGTGTATGGTTGCTCATAACCCATTAATTACTTAAAAATCGTCTACACAAGTTAATTTTACACTATTAAAACCAATTATACACAGTGTATGAATGATCATACACCATTAATTACTTAACACATACAAACACACGTTGATTTTACACCATTAAAACCAATCGTACACAGTATATGGTTGCTCATAAACTACTAATTACTTAAAAAATGTCTAACAAGCTGATTTTACACCATTAAAACCAATCATACACAGTGTATGATTGATCATACACCATTAATTACTTAACACACAGAAACACACGTTGGTTATCCACCATTAAAACTAATCATACATAGTGGATGGTTGCTCGTGAACCACCAATTACTTAACACACACAGACACAAGTTGGTTATACACCATTAAAACCAATCATACATAGCGTATGATTACTCATAACCCACTAATTACTTAAGAAACGTCTACACAAGTTGATTTTACACCATTAAAACCAATCATACACAGTGTATGATTGATCATACACCATTAATTACTTAACACACACAAACACACGTTGGTTATACACCATTAAAACCAATCATACATAGTGTATGGTCGCTCATAAACCACTAATTACTTAAAAAACGTCAACACAAGTTGATTTTACACCACTACAACCAATCATACACAGTGTATGATTGATCATACACCATTAATTACTTAATACACACAAACACAAGTTGGTTATACACCGTTAAAACCAATCATACACAATGCATGGTTACTCGTAAACAACTTATTACTTAAAAAACGTCTATACAAGTTGATTTTACATCATTAAAACCAATCATACATAGTGTATGATTGATCATACACCATAGTTACTACACACACAAACACACGTTGGTTATGCACCATTAAAACCAATCATACACGGTGTATGGTTGCTCATAAACCACTAATTACTTAAAAAAAGTCTACACGAGTTGATTTTACACCATTAAAACCAATCATACACAGTGTATGATTGATCATACACCATTAATTATTTAACGCACACAAACACAAGTTGGTTATACACCAATAAAACCAATCATACACAGTGTGTGGTTGCTCATAAACCACTTATTACTTAAAAAACGTCTAAACAAGTTGATTTTACATCATTAAAACCAATCATACATAGTGTATGATTGATCATACACCATTAATTACATCACACACAAAAACACATGTTGGTTACACACCCTTAAAACCAATCATACACATTGTATGGTTGCTCAAAAACCACTAATTACTTAAAAAACGTCTAAAAAAGTTGATTTTACACCATTAAAACCAATCATGAACAGTGTATGATTGATCATACACCATTAATTACTGAACACACACAAACACATGTTGGTTATACACCATTAAAACCAATCACACACAGTGTATGGTCGCTCATAAACCACTAATTACTTAGAAAATGTCTACACAAGTTGATTTTACACCATTAAAATTAATCATACACAGTGTATGATTGATCATACACCATTATTTACTTAACACAAATTGGTTATACACCATTAAAACCAATCATACATAGTGCATGGTTGCTCATGAACCACTAATTACTTAAAAAATGTCTACACAAGTTGATTTTACACCATTAAAACCAATCATACACAGCGTATGATTGATCATACACCATTAATTACTTAACACACACAAACACATGTTGGTTATACACCATTAAAACCAATCACACAGTGTATGGTTGCTCATAAACCACTAATTACTTAAAAAATGTCTACTCAAGTTGATTTTACACCATTAAAACCAATCATACACAGTGTATGATTGATCATACACCATTAATTAATTAACACACACAAACACACATTGGTTAAAAACCATTAAAACAAATCACACATAGTGTATGGTTGCTCATAAGCCACTAATTACTTAAAAAACGTCAACACAAGTTGATTTTACACCACTAAAACCAATCATGCACAGTGCGTGATTGATCGTACACCATTAATTACTTAACACACAAAAACAAACGTTGGTTATACCCCATTAAAACCAATCATACAAAGAGTATGGTTGCTGCTAATCCACTAATTACTTAAAAAACGTCTGCACAAGTTGATTTTACACCATTAAAACTAATCATACACATTGTATGAATGATCATACACCATTAATTACTTAACACACACAAACACACGTTGGTTATACCACATTACAACCAATCATACATAGTGTATGGTTGCTCCAAACCCACTAATTACATAAAAAACGTCTACACAAGTTGATTTTAAACCATTAAAACCAATAATACACATTGTATGAATGATCATACACCATTAATTACTTAACACACACAAACACACGTTGGTTGTACACCATTGAAACCAATCATACACAGTGTATGGTTGGTCATAAACCACTAATTACTTAAAACACACAAACACAAGTTGATTATACACCATTAAAACTAATCATACACAGTGTATGATTGCTCATAACCCACTAATTACTTAAAAAACGTCTACACAAGTTGATTTTACACCATTAAAACCACTGTTTACTTAACACACACAAACACACGTTGGCTATACATCATTAAAACCATTCATACGCAGTGTATGGTTGCTTATAAACCACTAATTACTTAAAAAACGTCTACACAAGTTGATTTTATATCATTAAAACCAATCATACGCAGTGTATGATTGATCATACACCATGAATTACAACACATACAAACATAAATTGGTTATACACCATTAAAACCCATCATACACAATGTATGGTTGCTAATAAACCACTAATTACTTAAAAACGTCTGCACAAGTTGATTTTACACCATTAAAACCAATCATACACAGTATGCGATTGATCATACACCATTAAGTACTTAGCACACATAAACACACGTTGGTTATATACCATTAAAACCAATCATACACAGTATATGGTTGCTCATAAACCACTAATTACTTAAAAAACGTCTACAGAAGTTGATTTTATACCATTTAAACCCATCATACACCATTAATTACTTAACACACGCAAACACACGTTGGTTATACACCATTAAAACCAATCATACACAGTGTATGTTTGCTCATAAACCACTAATTACTTAAAAAAAGTTTACACAAGATGATTTTACACCATTAAAACCAATCATACACAGTGTATGATTGATCATACACCATTAATTACTTAACACACACAAATACACGTTGGTTATACACCATTCAAACCAATCATACACAGTATATGGTTGCTCATAAACCACAAATTACTTAAAAAATGTCTACACAAGCTGATTTTACACCATTAAAACAAATCATACACAGTGTATGATTGATCATACACCATTAATTACTTAAGACACACAAACACACGTTGGTTATACACCATTAAAAGCAGTCATACACAGTGTATGGTTGCTCATAAACCACTAATTGCTTAACACACACAAACACAAGTTGGTTATACATCATTAAAACTAATCATACACAGCGTATGACTGCTCATAACCCACTAATTACTTAAGAAACGTCTACACAAGTTGATTTTAGACCATTATCACCAATCATACACAGTGTATGATTGATCATTCACCATTAATTACTTAATACACACAAACACAAGTTGGTTATACACCATTAAAACCAATCATACACAGTGTATGGTTGCTCATAGAGCACTTATTACTTAAAAAACGTCTATACAAGTTGATTTTGCATCATTAAAACCAATCATACACAGCGTATGACTGCTCATAACCCACTAATTACTTAAGAAATGTCTACACAAGTTGATTTCAGACCATTAAAACCAATCATACACAGTGTAAGATTGATCATACACCATTAATTAGTTAATACACACAAACACAAGTTGGTTATACAATATTAAAACCAATCATACACAGTGTATGGTTGCTCATAAAGCACTTATTACTTAAAAACCGTCTATACAAGTTGATTTTGCATCATTAAAACCAATCATACACCGTGTATCATCACAAGTTGATTTTACACCATTAAAACCAATCATACACAGTGTATGATTGATCATACACCATTAATTGCTTAACACACACAAACACACGTTGGTTATACACCATTAAAACCAATCATACATAGTATATGGTTGCTCATGAACCACTAATTACTTAAAAAATGTCTACACAAGTTGATTTTACACTATTAAAACCAATTATAGACAGTGTATGGTTGATCATACACCATTAGTTACTTAACACACACAAGCACACGTTGGTTATACCCCATTAAAACCAATCATACACAATGTATGGTTGCTCGTAACCCGCTAATTACCCAAAATATGTCTACACAAGTTGATTCTACACCATTAAAACCAATCTTACACAGTGTATGATATATCATACACCATTAATTACTTAACACACACAAACACACGTTGGTTATACACCATTAAAACCAATCATACACTGTGTATGATTGATCATACACCATTAACAACTTAACACACACAAACACACATTGGTTATACACCATTAAATCCAATCACACACAGTGTATGATTGCTCATAAACCACTAATTACTTAAAAAATGTCTGCACAAGTTGATTTTACACCCTTAAAACCAATCATACACAGTGTATGATTGATCATACACCATTAATTACTTAACACATACAAACACACATTGGTTATACACCATTAAAACCAATCATACATGGTGTATGGTTGCTCATGAACCACTAATTACTTAAAAAACGTCTACACAAGTAGATTTTACACCATTAAAACCAATCATATAAAGTGTGTGGTTGATCATACACCATAAATTACTTAACACACACAAACACACGTTGGTTATACACCATTAAAACCAATCATACATAGTGTATGGTTGCTCATTAACCACTAATTACTTAAAAAACGTCCACACAAGTTGATTTTACACCATTAGAACCAATCATATACAGTATATGGTTGATCACACACCATTAATTACTTAGCACACACAAACACACGTTGGTTATACACCATTAAAACCAAACATACACAGTGTATGGTTGCTCATAAACCACTAATTACTTACAAAACGTCTACACAAGTTGATTTTACACCATTAAAAACAATCATACACAGTGTATGATTGATCTTACACCATTAATTACTTAACACACACAAACACACGGTTGTTATACACCATTCAAACCAATCATACATAGTGTATGGTTGCTCATGAACCACTAATTACTTAAAAAACGTCTACACAAGTTGATTTTACACCATTAAAACCAATCATACGCTGTGTATGATTGATCATACACCATTAATTACTTAACACACACAAACACACGGTTGTTATACACCATTCAAACCAATCATACATAGTGTATGGTTGCTCATGAACCACTAATTACTTAAAAAACGTCTACACAAGTTGATTTTACACCATTAAAACCAATCATACGCTGTGTATGGTTGATCATACACCATTAATTACTTAACACACACAAACACATGTTGGTTATACACCATTAAAACCAATCAGACACAGTGTATGGTTGCACATAACTCACTAATTATTTAAAAAATGTCTACACAAGTTGATTTTACACCATTAAAACCAATCATACACAGTGTATGGTTGATCACACACCATTAATTACTTAACACACACAAACACACGGTTGTTATACACCATTCAAACCAATCATACATAGTGTATGGTTGCTCATGAACCACTAATTACTTAAAAAACGTCTGCACAAGTTGATTTTACACCATTAAAACCAATCATACGCTGTGTATGGTTGATCATACACCATTAATTACTTAACACACACAAACACATGTTGGTTATACACCATTAAAACCAATCAGACACAGTGTATGGTTGCTCATAACTCACTAATTATTTAAAAAATGTCTACACAATTTGATTTTACACCATTAAAACCAATCATACACAGTGTATGATTGATCATATACCATTAATTACTTAACACACACAAACACACGTTGGCTATACACCATTAAAACAAATCATACAAAGTGTATGGTTGCTCATAAACCACTAATTACATAAAAAATGTCTACACAAGTTGATTTTGCACCATTAAAACCAATCATACACAGTATATGATTGATCATACACCATTAATTACTTAACGCACACAAACACACGTTGGTTATACACCATTAAGACCAATCATACATAGAGTATGGTTGCTCATAAACCACTAATTTCTTAAAAAAGGTCAGCACAAATTGATTTTACACCATTAAAACCAATCATACACTGTGTGTGATTAATCATACACCATTAATTACATAACACACACAAACAAACGTTGGTTATACCCCATTAAAACCAATCTTACATAGTGTATGGTTGCTGCAAACCAACTAATTACTTAAAAAACGTCTACACAAGTTGATTTTACACAATTAAAACTAATCATACACATTGTATGAATGATCATACACCATTAATTACTTAACACACACAAACACACGTTGGTTATACCCATTAAAACCAATCATACATAGTGTATGGTTGCTCCTAACCCACTAATTACTTAAAAAATGTCTACACAAGTTGATTTTACAGCATTAAAACCAATCATACATATTGTATGAATGATCATACACCATTAATTACTTAACACATACAAACACACGTTGGTTATACACCATTGAAACCAATCATACACAGTGTATGGTTGGTCATAAACCACTAATTACTTAACACACGCAAACACAAGTTGATTATACACCATTAAAACTAATCATACACAGTGGATGATTGCTCATAACACACTAATTACTTAAAAAAGGTCTACACAAGTTGATTTTACAGCATTAAAACCAATCGTACCCATAGTATAGTTGATCATACACCACTGTTTGCTTAACACACACAAACACACGTTGGTTATACATCATTAAAACCATTCATACGCAGTGTATGGTTGCTCATAAACCACTAATTCTTTAAAAAACGTCAACACAAGTTGATTTTATATCATTAAAACAAATCATACGCAGTGTATGATTGATCATACATCATGAATTACAACACACACAAACATAAATTGGTTATACACCATTAAAACCCATCATACACAATGTATGGTTGCTCATAAACCACTAATTACTTAAAAAACGTCTACAAAAGTTGATTTTACACCATTAAAACCAATCATACACAGTATGTGATTGATCATACACCATTAATTACTTAACACACACAAACACACGTTGGTTATACACCATTAAAACCAATCATACACGGTGTATGGTTGCTCATAAACCACAAATTACTTAAAAAACGTCTACAGAAGTTGATTTTACCCCATTAAAACCAATCATACACAGTGTATGATTGATCATACACCACTAATTGCTTAACACACACAAACACACGTTGGTTATACACCATTCAAACCAATCATACACAGTGTATGGTTGCTCATAAACCACAAATTACTTAAAAAATGTCTGCACAAGCTGATTTTACACCTTTAAAACCAATCATACACAGTGTATGATTGATCATACACCATTAATTGCTTAACACACACAAACACACGTTGGTTATTCACCATTAAAAGCAATCATACACAGTGTATGGTTGCTCATAAACCACTAATTACTTAACACACACAAACACAAGTTGGTTATACACCATTAAAACCAATCATACACAGCGTATGATTGCACATAACCCACTAATTACTTAAGAAATGTCTACACAAGTTGATTTTAGACCATTAAAACCAATCATACACAGTGCATGATTGATCATACACCATTAATTACTTAATACACACAAACACAAGTTGGTTATACACCATTAAAACCAATCATACACAGTGTATGGTTGCTCATGAAGCACTTATTACTTAAAAAACATCTATACAAGTTGATTTTGCATCATTAAAACCATTCATACACAGTGTATGATTGATCATACACCACTAATTACAACACACACAATCATACGTTGGTTACGTTAGTTATACACCATTAAAACCAATCATACACAGTGTATGGCTGCTCATAAACCGCTAATTACTTAAAAAATGTCTACACAAGTTGATTTTACACCATTAAAACCAATCATACACAGTGTATGATTGATCATACACCATTAATCACTTAACACACACAAACAAACGTCGGTTATACACCATTAAAACCAATCATACACAGTGTATGGTTGCTCATAAACCACTAATTACTTAAAAAACGTCATCACAAGTTGATTTTACACCATTAAAACCAATCATACATAGTATATGGTTGCTCATGAACCACTAATTACTTAAAAAACGTCTACAGAAGTTGATTTTATACCATTAAAACCAATCATAGACAGTGTATGGTTGATCATACACCATTAGTTACTTAACACACACAAGCACACGTTGGTTATACACCATTAAAACCAATCATACACAATGTATGGTTGCTCATAACCCGCTAATTAATTAAAAAATGTCTACACAAGTTGATTCTACACCATTAAAACCAATCCAACACAGTGTGTGATATATCATACACCATTAATTACTCAACACACATAAACACACGTTGGTTATGCACCATTAAAACCAATCATACTCAGTGTATGGTTACTCATAAACCACTAATTACTTAATACACACAAACATAAGTTGGTTATACACCATTAAAACCAATCATACACAGCGTATGATTGCTCATAACACACTCATTACTTAAAAAACGTCTACACAAGTTGATTTTACACCATTAAAACCAATCATGCGCAGTGTATGGTTGATCATACAGCACTGTTTACTAAACATACACAAACACACGTTGCTTATACACCATTAAAACCAATCATACAGAGTGTATGGTTACTCATAAACCACTTATTACTTAAAAAATGTCTACACAAGTTTATTTTACACCATTAAAACCAATCATACACTGTGTATGGCCGCTCATAAACCACTAATTACTTAGCACACACAAACACACGTTGGTTATACACCATTAAAACCAATCATTCACAGTGTATGATTGCTCATAACCCACTAATTACTTAAAAAACGTCTACATAAGTTGATTTTACATCATTAAAACCAATCATACACAGTGTATGATTGATCATACACTATTAGTTACTTAAGACAAACAAACACACGTTGGTTATACCCCATTAAAACGAATCTTACACAGTGTGTGGTTGCACATAAACCACTAATTACTTAAAAAACGTCTGCACAAGTTGATTTTACACCATTAAAACCAATCATACACAGTGTATGAATGATAATACACCATTAATTACTTAACACACACAAATACAGGTTGATTTTGCACCATTAAAACCAATCATACACAGTGTATGGTTGCTCATAAACCACAAACTACTTAAAAAATGTCTACACAAGCTGATTTTACACCATTAAAACCAATCATACACAGCGTATGATTGATCATACACCATTAATTACTTAACACACACAAACACACGTTGGTTATTCACCATTAAAACCCATCAGGCACATTGTATGGTTGCTCATAAACCACTAATTACTTAACACCCACAAACACAAGTTGGTTATACACCATTAAAACCAATCATACACAGCGTATGATTACTCATAACCCACTAATTACTTAAGAAACGTATACACATGTTTATTTTACACCATTAAAACATTTCATACACAGTGTACGATTGATCATACACCATTAATTACTTAATACACACAAACACAAGTTGGTTATACACCATTAAAACCAGTCATACACAGTGTATGGTTGCTCATGAACAATTTATTACTTAAAAAACGTCTATACAATTTGATTTTACATCATTAAAACCGATCATACATAGTGTATGATTGATCATACACCATTAATTACAACACACACAAACACAAGTTGGTTATACACCATTAAAACCAATCATACACCGTGTATGGTTGCTCATAAACCACTAAATACTTAAAAAACGTCTACACAAGTTGATTTTACACCATTAAAACCTATCATATACAGAGTATGATTGATCATACACCATTAATTATTTAACACACACAAACACAAGTTGGTTATACACCATTAAAACCAATCATGCACAGTGTATGGTTGCTCATAAACCACTTATTACTTAAAAAAAGTCTATACAAGTTGATTTTACTTCATTAAAACCAATCATACACAGTGTATGATTGATCATACACCTTTAATTACATCACACACAAAAACACACGTTGGTTATACACCATTAAGACCAATCATACACAGTGTATGGTTGCTCAAAAACCACTAATTACTTAAAAAACGTCTAAGCAAGTTGATTTTACACCATTAAAGCCAATCATGCACAGTGTATGATTGATCATACACCATTAATTACTTAACACACACAAACACACGTTGGTTATACACCATTAAAACCAATCCCACACAGTGTATGGTTGCTCATAAACCACTAATTACTTAAAAACTGTCTACCTAAGTTGATTTTACACCATTAAAACCAATCATACACAGTGTATGATTGGTCATATACCATTAATTACTTAACACACACAAACACACATTGGCTATACACCATTAAAACCAATCATAATAAGTGTATGGTTGCTCATGAACCACTAATTACTTAAAAAATGTCTACACGAGTTGATTTTACACCATTAAAAGCAATCATACACAGTGTATGATATATAATACACCATTAATTACTTAACACACACAATCACACGTTGGTTATACACCATTAAAACCAATCACACACAGTGTATGGTTGCTCATAAACCACTAATTACTTAAAAAATGTCTACGCAAGTTGATTTTACACCATTAAAACCAATCATACACAGTGTATGATTGATCATACACCATTAATTACTTAACACACACAAACACACATTGGTTATACACCATTAAAACGAATCACACGCAGTGTATGGTTGCTCGTAAACCACTAATTACTTAAAAAATGTCTACACAAGTTGATTTTACACCATTAAAACCAATCATACACAGTGTATGATTGATCATACACCATTAATTACTTAACACACACAAACACACATTGGTTATACACCATTAAAACCAATCATACATAGTGTATGGTTGCTCATGAACCACTAATTACTTAAAAAACGTCTACACAAGTTGATTTTACACCATTAGAACCAATCATATACAGTGTATGGTTGATCATACACCATTAATTACTTAACACACACAAACACACGTTGGTTATACACCTTTAAAACCAATCACACACAGTGTATGGATGCTCATAAACCACTAATTACTTAAAAAACGTCTACACAAGTTGATTTTACACCATTAAAACCAATCATACACCGTGTATGATTGATCATACACCATTAATTACTTAACACACACAAACACACGTTGGTTATCCACCATTCAAAACCAATCATACATAGTGTATGGTTGCTGCTAACCCACTAATTACTTAAAAAATGTCTACACAAGTTGATTTTACACCATTAAAACCAATCATACACATTGTATGAATGATCATACACCATTAATTACTTAACACACACGAACACACGTTGGTTATACCCATTAAAACCAATCATATATAGTGTATGGTTTCTCCTAACCCACTAATTACTTAAAAAACGTCTACACAAGTTGATTTTACACCATTAAAACCAATCATACACATTGTATGAATGATCACACACCATTAATTACTTAACACGCACAAACACACGTGGGTTATACGCCATTGAAACCAATCATACACAGTGTATGGTTGGTCATAAGCCACTAATTACTTAACACACACAAACACAAGTTGATTATACACCATTAAAACTAATCACACACAGTGTATGATTGCTCATAACCCACAAATTACTTAAAAAACGTCTACCCAAGTTGATTTTATAGCATTAAAACCCATCGCAACCAGTATATGGTTGATCATACACCACAGTTTACTTAACACACACAAACACACGTTTGTTATACATCATTAAAACCATTCATACGCAGTGTATGGTTGCTCATAAACCACTAATTACTTAAAAAATGTCAACTGAAGTTGATTTTATATCATTAAAACCAATCATACGCAGTGTATGATTGATCATACACCATGAATTACAACACACACAAACATAAATTGGTTATACACCATTAAAATCAATCATAAACCATTAATTACTTAACAAACACAAACACACGTTGGTTATACACCATTAAAACCAATCATACACAGTGTATGGTTGCTCATAAACCACTAATTATTTAAAAAACGTCTACAGAAGTTGATTTTTCACCATTTAAACTAATCATACACCATTAATTACTTAACACAACGCAAACACACGTTGGTTATACACCATTAAAACCAATCATACACAGTGTATGTTTGCTCGTAAACCACTAATTACTTAAAAAACGTATGCACAAGATGATTTTACACCATTAAAACCAATCATACACGGTGTATGATTGATCATACACCATTAATTACTTAACACACACAAACACACGTTGGTTATACACCATTCAGACCAATCATACACAGTGTATGGGTTCTCATAAACCACAAATTACTTAAAAAATGTCTACACAAGCTGATTTTACACCATTAAAACCAATCACACACAGTGTATGATTGAGCATACACCATTAATTACTTAACACACACAAAAACGCGTTGGTTACTCACCATTAAAAGCAATCATACATAGTGTATGGTTGCTCATAAACCACAAATTACTTAACACACACAAACACAAGTTGGTTATACACCATTAAAACAAATCATACACAGCGTATGATTGCTCATAACCCACTAATTACTTAAGAAACGTCTACACAAGTTGATTTTACACCATTAAAACCAATCATACATTGTGTATGATTGATCATACACCAATAATTACTTAATACACACAAACACAAGTTGGTTGTACACCATTAAAACCAATCATACACAGTGTATGGTTGCTCATAAACCACTAATTATTTAAAAAACGTCTACAGAAGTTGATTTTTCACCATTTAAACCAATCATACACCATTAATTACTTAACACAACGCAAACACACGTTGGTTATACACCATTAAAACCAATCATACACAGTGTATGTTTGCTCATAAACCACTAATTACTTAAAAAACGTATGCACAAGATGATTTTACACCATTAAAACCAACCATACACAGTGTATGATTGATCATACACCATTAATTACTTAACACACACAAACACACGTTGGTTATACATCATTAAAACCATTAATACGCAGTGTATGGTTGCTCATAAACCACTAATTCTTTAAAAAACGTCAACACAAGTTGATTTTATATCATTAAAACAAATCATACGCAGTGTATGATTGATCATACACCATGAATTACAACACACACAAACATAAATTGGTTATACACCATTAAAACGCATCATACACAATGTATGGTTGCTCATAAACCACTAATTACTTAAAAAACGTCTACAAAAGTTGATTTTACACCATTAAAACCAATCATGCACAGTGTGTGACTGATCATACACCATTAATTACTTAACACACACAAACACCCGTTGGTTATACACCATTAAAACCAATCATACACGGCGTATAGTTGCTCATAAACCACAAATTACTTAAAAAACGTCTACAGAAGTTGATTTTACCCCATTAAAACCAATCATACACAGTGTATGATTGATCATACACCATTAATTGCTTAACACACACAAACACACGTTGGTTATACACCATTCAAACCAATCATACACAGTGTATGGTTGCTCATAAACCACAAATTACTTAAAAAATGTCTACACAAGCTGATTTTACACCAGTAAAACCAATCATACACAGTGTATGATTGATCATACACCATTAATTGCTTAACACACACAAACACACGTTGGTTATTCACCATTAAAAGCAATCATACACAGTGTATGGTTGCTCATAAACCACTAATTACTTAACACACACAAACACAAGTTGGTTATACACCATTAAAACCAATCATACACAGCGTATTATTGCACACAACCCACTAATTACTTAAGAAATGTCTACACAAGTTGATTTTAGACCATTAAAACCAATCATACACAGTGTATGATTGATCATACACCATTAATTACTTAAGACACACAAACACAAGTTGGTTATACACCATTAAAACCAATCATACACAGTGTATGGTTGCTCATAAAGCACTTATTACTTAAAAAACGTCTATACAAGTTGATTTTGCATCATTAAAACCATTCATACACAGTGTATGATTGATCATACACCATTAATTACAACACACACAAACATACGTTGGTTATACACCATTAAAACCAATCATACACAGTGTATGGCTGCTCATAAACCGCTGATTACTTAAAAAATGTCTACACAAGTTGATTTTACACCATTAAAACCAATCATACACAGTGTATGATTGATCATACACCATTACTCACTTAACACACACAAACAAACGTCGGTTATACACCATTAAAACCAATCATACACAGTGTATGGTTGCTCATAAACCACTAATTACTTAAAAAACGTCATCACAAGTTGATTTTAAACCATTAAAACCAATCATACATAGTACATGGTTGCTCATGAGCCACTAATTACATAAAAAACGTCTACACAAGTTGATTTTACACCATTAAAACCAATCATAGACAGTGTACGGTTGATCATACACCATTAATTACTTAGCACACACAAGCACACGTTGGTTATACACCATTAAAACCAATCATACACAATGTATGGTTGCTCATAACCCGCTAATTACTTAAAAAATATCTACACAAGTTGATTCTACACCATTAAAACCAATCTCACACAGTGTGTGATATATCATACACCATTAATTACTCAACACACATAAACACACGTTGGTTATGCACCATTAAAACCAATCATACTCAGTGTATGGTTACTCATAAACCACTAATTACTTAATACACACAAACATAAGTTGGTTATACACCATAAAAACCAATCATACACAGCGTATGATTGCTCATAACACACTCATTACTTAAAAAACGTCTACACAAGTTGATTTTACACCATTAAAACCAATCATGCGCAGTGTATGGTTGATCGTACACCACTGTTTACTAAACATACACAAACACACGTTGGTTATACACTATTAAAACCAATCATACAGAGTGTATGGTTACTCATAAACCACTTATTACTTAAAAAATGTCTACACAAGTTTATTTTACACCATTAAAACCAATCATACACAGTGTATGGCCACTCATAAACCACTAATTACTTAGCACACACAAACACACGTTGGTTATACACCATTAAAACCAATCATACACAGTGTATGATTGCTCATAACCCACTAATTACTTAAAAAACGTCTACATAAGTTGATTTTACATCATTAAAACCAATCATACACAGTGTATGATTGATCATACACTATTAATTACTTAAGACAAACAAACACACGTTGGTTATACCCCATTAAAACGAATCTTACACAGTGTGTGGTTGCACATAAACCACTAATTACTTAAAAAACGTCTACACAAGTTGATTTTACACCATTAAAACTAATCATACACATTGTATGAATGATCATACACCATTAATTACTTAACACACACAAACACACGTTGGTTATACCCATTAAAACCAATCATACATAGTTTATGGTTGCTCCTAACCCACTAATTACTTAAAAAATGTCTACACAAGTTGATTTTACACCATTAAAACCAATCATACATATTGTATGAATGATCATACACCATTAATTACTTAACACATACAAACACACGTTGGTTATACACCATTGAAACCAATCATACACAGTGTATGGTTGCTCATAAACCACTAATTACTTAACACAACGCAAACACACGTTGGTTATACACCATTAAAACCAATCATACACAGTGTATGTTTGCTCATAAACCACTAATTACTTAAAAAACGTATGCACAAGATGATTTTACACCATTAAAACCAACCATACACAGTGTATGATTGATCATACACCATTAATTACTTAACACACACAAACACACGTTGGTTATACATCATTAAAACCATTAATACGCAGTGTATGGTTGCTCATAAACCACTAATTCTTTAAAAAACGTCAACACAAGTTGATTTTATATCATTAAAACAAATCATACGCAGTGTATGATTGATCATACACCATGAATTACAACACACACAAACATAAATTGGTTATACACCATTAAAACGCATCATACACAATGTATGGTTGCTCATAAACCACTAATTACTTAAAAAACGTCTACAAAAGTTGATTTTACACCATTAAAACCAATCATACACAGTGTGTGACTGATCATACACCATTAATTACTTAACACACACAAACACCCGTTGGTTATACACCATTAAAACCAATCATACACGGTGTATAGTTGCTCATAAACCACAAATTACTTAAAAAACGTCTACAGAAGTTGATTTTACCCCATTAAAACCAATCATACACGGTGTATGATTGATCATACACCATTAATTGCTTAACACACACAAACACACGTTGGTTATACACCATTCAAACCAATCATACACAGTGTATGGTTGCTCATAAACCACAAATTACTTAAAAAATGTCTACACAAGCTGATTTTACACCAGTAAAACCAATCATACACAGTGTATGATTGATCATACACCATTAATTGCTTAACACACACAAACACACGTTGGTTATTCACCATTAAAAGCAATCATACACAGTGTATGGTTGCTCATAAACCACTAATTACTTAACACACACAAACACAAGTTGGTTATATACCATTAAAACCAATCATACACAGCGTATTATTGCACACAACCCACTAATTACTTAAGAAATGTCTACACAAGTTGATTTTAGACCATTAAAACCAATCATACACAGTGTATGATTGATCATACACCATTAATTACTTAAGACACACAAACACAAGTTGGTTATACACCATTAAAACCAATCATACACAGTGTATGGTTGCTCATAAAGCACTTATTACTTAAAAAACGTCTATACAAGTTGATTTTGCATCATTAAAACCATTCATACACAGTGTATGATTGATCATACACCATTAATTACAACACACACAAACATACGTTGGTTATACACCATTAAAACCAATCATACACAGTGTATGGCTGCTCATAAACCGCTGATTACTTAAAAAATGTCTACACAAGTTGGTTTTACACCATTAAAACCAATCATACACAGTGTATGATTGATCATACACCATTAATCACTTAACACACACAAACAAACGTCGGTTATACACCATTAAAACCAATCATACACAGTGTATGGTTGCTCATAAACCACTAATTACTTAAAAAACGTCATCACAAGTTGATTTTACACCATTAAAACCAATCATACATAGTACATGGTTGCTCATGAGCCACTAATTACATAAAAAACGTCAACACAAGTTGATTTTACACCATTAAAACCAATCATAGACAGTGTACGGTTGATCATACACCATTAATTACTTAGCACACACAAGCACACGTTGGTTATACACCATTAAAACCAATCATACACAATGTATGGTTGCTCATAACCCGCTAATTACTTAAAAAATGTCTACACAAGTTGATTCTACACCATTAAAACCAATCTCACACAGTGTGTGATATATCATACACCATTAATTACTCAACACACATAAACACACGTTGGTTATGCACCATTAAAACCAATCATACTCAGTGTATGGTTACTCATAAACCACTAATTACTTAATACACACAAACATAAGTTGGTTATACACCATAAAAACCAATCATACACAGCGTATGATTGCTCATAACACACTCATTACTTAAAAAACGTCTACACAAGTTGATTTTACACCATTAAAACCAATCATGCGCAGTGTATGGTTGATCGTACACCACTGTTTACTAAACATACACAAACACACGTTGGTTATACACCATTAAAACCAATCATACAGAGTGTATGGTTACTCATATACCACTTATTACTTAAAAAATGTCTACACAAGTTTATTTTACACCATTAAAACCAATCATACACAGTGTATGGCCGCTCATAAACCACTAATTACTTAGCACACACAAACACACGTTGGTTATACACCATTAAAACCAATCATACACAGTGTATGATTGCTCATAACCCACTAATTACTTAAAAAACGTCTACATAAGTTGATTTTACATCATTAAAACCAATCATACACAGTGTATGAATGATCATACACTATTAATTACTTAAGACAAACAAACACACGTTGGTTATACCCCATTAAAACGAATCTTACACAGTGTATGGTTGCACATAAACCACTAATTACTTAAAAAACGTCTACACAAGTTGATTTTACACCATTAAAACCAATCATACACAGTGTATGAATGATAATACACCATTAATTACTTAACACACACAAACACAGGTTGATTTTACACCATTAAAACCAATCATACACAGTGTATGGTTGCTCATAAACCACAAACTACTTAAAAAATGTCTACACAAGCTGATTTTACGCCATTAAAACCAATCATACACAGCGTATGATTGATCATACACCATTAATTACTTAACACACACAAACACACGTTGGTTATTCACCATTAAAACCCATCATGCACATTGTATGGTTGCTCATAAACCACTAATTACTTAATACACACAAACACAAGTTGGTTATACACCATTAAAACCAATCATACACGGCGTATGATTACTCATAACCCACTAATTACTTAAGAAACGTCTACACATGTTTATTTTACACCATTAAAACATTTCATACACAGTGTACGATTGATCATACACCATTAATTACTTAATACACACAAACACAAGTTGGTTATACACCATTAAAACCAATCATACACAGTGTATGATTGCTCATGAACAATTTATTACTTAGAAAACGTCTATACAATTTGATTTTACATCATTAAAACCGATCATACATAGTGTATGATTGATCATACACCATTAATTACAACACACACAAACACACGTTGGTTATACACCATTAAAACCAATCATACACAGTGTATGGTTGCTCATAAACCACTAAATACTTAAAAAACGTCTACACAAGTTGATTTTACACCATTAAAACCTATCATATACAGAGTATGATTGATCATACACCATTAATTATTTAACACACACAAACACAAGTTGGTTATACACCATTAAAACTAATCATGCACAGTGTATGGTTGCTCATAAACCACTTATTACTTAAAAAAAGTCTATACAAGTTGATTTTACTTCATTAAAACCAATCATACACAGTGTATGATTTATCATACACCTTTAATTACATCACACACAAAAACACACGTTGGTTATACACCATTAAAACCAATCATACACAGTGTATGGTTGCTCAAAAACCACTAATTACTTAAAAAACGTCTAAGCAAGTTGATTTTACACCATTAAAGCCAATCATGCACAGTGTATGATTGATCATACACCATTAATTACTTAACACACACAAACACACGTTGGTTATACACCATTAAAACCAATCACACACAGTGTATGGTTGCTCATAAACCACTAATTACTTAAAAACTGTCTACCTAAGTTGATTTTACACCATTAAAACCAATCATACACAGTGTATGACTGATCATATACCATTAATTACTTAACACACACAAACACACATTGGTTATACACCATTAAAACCAATCATAATTAGTGTATGGTTGCTCATGAACCACTAATTACTTAAAAAATGTCTACACAAGTTGATTTTACGCCATTAAAAGCAATCATACACAGTGTATGATATATAATACACCATTAATTACTTAACACACACAAACACACGTTGGTTATACACCATTAAAACCAATCACACACAATGTATGGTTGCTCGTAAACCACTAATTACTTAAAAAATGTCTGCACAAGTTGATTTTACACCATTAAAACCAATCATACACAGTGTATGATTGATCATACACCATTAATTACTTAACACACACAAACACACATTGGTTATACACCATTAAAACCAATCATACATAGTGTATGGTTGCTCATGAACCACTAATTACTTAAAAAACGTCTACACAAGTTGATTTTACACCATTAGAACCAATCATATACAGTGTATGGTTGATCATACACCATTAATTACTTAACACACACAAACACACGTTGGTTATACACCTTTAAAACCAATCATACACAGTGTATGGATGCTCATAAACCACTAATTACTTAAAAAACGTCTACACAAGTTGATTTTACACCATTAAAACCAATCATACACCGTGTATGATTGATCATACACCATTAATTACTTAACACACACAAACACACGTTGGTTATCCACCATTCAAAACCAATCATACATAGTGTATGGTTGCTGCTAACCCACTAATTACTTAAAAAATGTCTACACAAGTTGATTTTAAACCATTAAAACCAATCATACACATTGTATGAATGATCATACACCATTAATTACTTAACACACACGAACACACGTTGGTTATACCCCATTAAAACCAATCATATATAGTGTATGGTTTCTCCTAACCCACTAATTACTTAAAAAACGTCTACACAAGTTGATTTTACACCATTAAAACCAATCATACACATTGTATGAATGATCACACACCATTAATTACTTAACACGCACAAACACACGCTGGCTATACACCATTGAAACCAATCATACACAGTGTATGGTTGGTCATAAGCCACTAATTACTTAACACACAAAAACACAAGTTGATTATACACCATTAAAACTAATCACACATAGTGTATGATTGCTCATAACCCACTAATTACTTAAAAAACGTCTACCCAAGTTGATTTTATAGCATTAAAACCCATCGTACCCAGTATATGGTTGATCATACACCACTGTTTACTTAACACACACAAACACACGTTGGTTATACATCATTAAAACCATTCATACACAGTGTATGGTTGCTCATAAACCACTAATTACTTAAAAAATGTCTACTGAAGTTGATTTTATATCATTAAAACCAATCATACGCAGTGTATGATTGATCATACACCATGAATTACAACACACACAAACATAAATTGGTTATACACCATTAAAATCAATCATACACCATTAATTACTTAACAAACACAAACACACGTTGGTTATACACCATTAAAACCAATCATACACAGTGTATGGTTGCTCATAAACCACTAATTATTTAAAAAACATCTACAGAAGTTGATTTTTCACCATTTAAACTAATCATACACCATTAATTACTTAACACAACGCAAACACACGTTGGTTATACACCATTAAAACCAATCATACACAGTGTATGTTTGCTCATAAACCACTAATTACTTAAAAAACGTATGCACAAGATGATTTTACACCATTAAAACCAATCATACACAGTGTATGATTGATCATACACCATTAATTACTTAACACACACAAACACACGTTGGTTATACACCATTCAAACCAATCATACACAGTGTATGGTTGCTCATAAACCACTAATTACTTAACACACACAAGCACAAGTTGGTTATACACCATTAAAACCAATCATACACAGCGTATGATTGCTCATAACCCACTAATTACTTAAGAAACGTCTACACAAGTTGATTTTACACCATTAAAACCAATCATACATAGTGTATGATTGATCATACACCAATAATTACTTAATACACACAAACACAAGTTGGTTGTACACCATTGAAACCAATCATACACAGTGTAGGGTTGCTCATAAACCACTAATTATTTATAAAACGTCTACAGAAGTTGATTTTTCACCATTTAAACCAATCATACACCATTAATTACTTAACACAACGCAAACACACGTTGGTTATACACCATTAAAACCAATCATACACAGTATATGTTTGCTCATAAACCACTAATTACTTAAAAAACGTATGCACAAGATGATTTTACACCATTAAAACCAATCATACATAGTGTATGATTGATCATACACCATTAATTACTTAACACACACAAACACACGTTGGTTATACACCATTAAAACCAATCATACATAGTATATGGTTGCTCATGAACCGCTAATTACTTAAAAAACGTCTACACAAGTTGATTTTACATCATTTAAACCAATCATAGACAGTGTACGGTTGATCATACACCATTAGTTACTTAACACACACAAGCACACGTTGGTTATACACCATTAAAACCAATCATACACAATGTATGGTTGCTCATAACCCGCTAATTACTTCAAAATGTCTACACAAGTTGATTCTACACCATTAAAACCAATCTTACACAGTGTATGATATATCATACACCGTTAATTACTTAACACACACAAACACAAGTTGGTTATACACCATTAAAACCAATCATACACAGTGTATGATTGATCATACACCATTAATTACTTAACACACACAAACACACATTAGTTATACACCATTAAAACCAATCACTCACAGTGTATGTTCGCTCATAAACAACTAATTACTTAAAAAATGTCTAAACAAGTTTATTTTACACCATTAAAACCAATCATACACAGTGTATGATTGATCATACACCATTAATTACTTAACACACACAAACACACATTGGTTATACACCATTAAAACCAATCATACATAGTGTATGGTTGCTCATGAACCACTAATTACTTAAAAAACTTCTACACAAGTTGATTTTACACTATTAGAACCAATCATATACAGTGTATGGTTGATCACACACAATTAATTACTTAACACACACAAACACACGTTGGTTATACACCATTAAAACCAATCATACATAGTGTATGGTTGCTCATGAACCACTAATTACTTAAAAAACGTCTACACAAGTTGATTTTGCACCATTAAAACCAATCATACGCAGTGTATGGTTGGTCATACACCATTAATTACTTAACACGCACAAACACATGTTGGTTATACACCATTAAAATCAATCAGACACAGTGTATGGTTGCTCATAACTCACTAATTATTTAAAAAATGTCTACACAATTGATTTTACACCATTAAACCCAATCATACACAGTGTATGGTTGCTCATAAACCACTAATTACTTAAAAAAAGTCTAAACAAGTTGAATTTACACCATTAAAATCAATCACACACCATTAATTACTTAACAAACACAAACACACGTTGGTTATACTCCATTAAAACCAATCATACATAGTGTATGGTTGCTCATAAACCACTAATTACTTAATACACACAAACACAAGTTGGTCATACACCATTAAAACCAATCATACACAGCGTATGATTGCTCATAACCCACTCATTACTTAAAAAACGTCTACACAAGTTGATTTTACACCATTAAAACCAATCATGCGCAGTGTATGGTTGATCATACACCACTGTTTACTAAACATACACAAACACACGTTGGTTATAAAAACCTTAATACCAATCATACAGAGTGTATCGTTACTCATAAACCACTTATTACTTAAAAAATGTCTACACAAGTTGATTTTACACGATTAAAACCAATCACACACAGTGTATGGCCGCTCATAAACCACTAATTACTTAACACACACAAATACACATTGGTTATACACCATTAAAACCAATCATACACAGTGTATGATTGCTCATAACCCACTAATTACTTAAAAAACGTCTACGCAAGTTGATTTTACACCATTAAAACTAATCATACACAGTGTATGATTGGTCATACACCATTTATTACTTAAGACACACAAACACACGTTGGTTATACACCACTAAAACGAATCATACACAGTGTGTGGTTGCACATAAACCACTAATTACTTAAAAAACGTCTACACTAGTTGATTTTACACCATTAAAACCAATCATACACAGTGTATGATTTATCATACACCACTGTTTATTTAACACGCACAAACACACGTTGGTTATACACCATTAAAACCAATCATACACAGTGTATGGTGGCGCATAAGCCACTAATTACTTAAAAAACTTCTACACAAGTTGATTTTACACCATCAAACCCAATCATACAGAGTGTATGGTTGCTCATAAACCACTAATTACTTAACACACACAAACAGATGTTGGTTATACACCATAAAACCAATCATACACAGTGCATGATTGCTCGTAACCCACTAATTACTTAAATAACGTCTACACAAGTTGATTTTGCACCATTAAAACCAATCATACACCATTAATTACTTAGCACACACAAACGCACGTTAGTTATATACCATTAAAACCAATCATACACAGTGTATGGTTGCTCATAAACCACTAATTATTTAAAAAACGTTTACACAAGTTGACTTTACATCATTAAAACCAATCATACACAGTGTATGATTGATCATACACCATTAATTACAAAACACACAAACACACGTTGGTTATACACCGTTAAAACCAATCATACGCAATGTATGGTCGCTCAAAAACCACTAATTACATTAAAAAAGTCTACACAAGTTGATTTTACACCATTAAAACGAATCATATACCATTAATTACTTAACACACACAAACACACCTTGGTTATAGACCATTAAAACCAATCATACACAGTGTATGGCTGCTCATAAACCACTAATTACTTACAAAACGTCTACACAAGCTGATTTTGCACCATTAAAACCAATCATACAACATTAATTACTGAACACACACAAACACACGTTGGTTATACAACATTAAAACCAATCATACACAGTATATGGTTGCTCATGAACCACTAATTACTTAAAAAACGTCTATACAAGTTGATTTTACACCATTAAAACCAATCATAGACAGTGTATGGTTGATCATACACCATTAGTTACTCAACACACACAAGCACCCGTTGGTTATACACCATTAAAACCAATCATACATAGTATATGGTTGCTCATAACCAGCTAATTACTTAAAAAATGTCGACACAAGTTGATTCTACACCATAAAAACCAATCGTACACAGTGTATGATATGTCATACACCATTAATTACTTAACATACACAAACACACGTTGGTTATACACCATTAAAATCAATCATACACCGTATATGGTTGCTCATAAACCACTAATTACTTAAAAAACGTCTACAGAAGTTGATTTTACACCATTTAAAACAATCATACACCATTAATTACTTAACACACGCAAACACACGTTGGTTATACACCATTAAAACCAATCATACACAGTGTATGTTTTCTCATAAACCACTAATTACTTAAAAAACGTATGCACAAGATGATTTTACACCATTAAAACCAGTCATACACAGTGTATGATTGATCATACACCATTAATTACTTAACACACACAAACACACGTTGGTTATACACCATTCAAACCAATCATACACAGTGTATGGGTTCTCATAAACCACAAATTACTTAAAAAATGTCTACACAAGCTGATTTTACACCATAAAAACCAATCACACACAGTGTATGATTGATCATACACCATTAATTACTTAACACACACAAACACACGTTGGTTATTCGCCATTAAAAGCAATCATACACGGTGTATGGTTGCTCATAAACCACTAATTACTTAAAACACACAAACACAAGTTGGTTATACACCATTAAAACCAATCATACACAGCGTATGATTGCTCATAACCCACTAATTACTTAAGAAACGTCCACACAAGTTGATTTTACACCATTAAAACCAATCATACATAGTGTATGATTGATCATACACCATTAATTACTTAATACACACAAACACAAGTTGGTTGTACACCATTAAAGCCAATCATACACAGTGTATGGTTACTCATAAAGCACTTATTACTTAAAAAACGTCGATACAAGTGATTTTTCATTATTAAAACCAATCATACACAGTATATGATTGATCATACACCATTAATTACAACACACACAAACACACGTTGGTTATACACCATTAAAACCAATCATACAAAGTGTATGGCTGCTCATAAACCGCTAATTACTTAAAAAACGTCTACACAAGTTGATTTTACACCATTGAAACCAATCATACACAGTGTATGATTGATCATACACCATTAATTACTTAACACACACAAACAAACGTCGGTTGTACACCATTAAAACCAATCATACACAGTGTATGGTTGCTCATAAACCACTAATTACTTAAAAAACGTCATCACAAGTTGATTTTACACCATTAAAACCAATCATACACAGTGTATGATTGATCATACACCATTAATTACTTAACACACACAAACACACGTTGGTTATACACCATTAAAACCAATCATACTTAGTATATGGTTGCTCATGAACCGCTAATTACTTAAAAAATGTCTACACAAGTTGATTTTACATCATTAAAACCAATCATAGACAGTGTACGGTTGATCATACACCATTAGTTACTTAACACACACAAGCACACGTTGGTTATACACCATTAAAACCAATCATACACAATGTATGGTTGCTCATAACCCGCTAATTACTTAAAAAATGTCTACACAAGTTGATTCTACACCATTAAAACCAATCTTACACAGTGTATGATATATCATACACCATTAATTACTTAACACACACAAACACACGTTGGTTATACACCATTAAAACCAATCATACACAGTGTATGATTGATCATACACCATTAATTACTTAACACACACAAACACACATTGGTTATACACCATTAAAACCAATCATACATAGTGTATGGTTGCTCATGAACCACTAATTACTTAAAAAACTTCTACACAAGTTGATTTTACACCATTAGAACCAATCTTATGCAGTGTATGGTTGATCACACACAATTAATTACTTAACACACACAAACACACGTTGGTTATACACCATTAAAACCAATCATACACAGTGTATGGTTGCTCATAAACCACTAGTTACTTAAAAAACGTCTACACAAGATGATTTTACGCCATTAAAACCAATCATACAACGTGTATGATTGATCATATACCATTTATTACTTAACGCACACAAACACACGTTGGTTATCCACCATTCAAAACCAATCATGCATAGTGTATGGTTGCTCATGAACCACTAATTATTTAAAAAACTTCTACACAAGTTGATTTTGCACCATTAAAACCAATCATACGCAGTGTATGGTTGGTCATACACCATTAATTACTTAACACGCACAAACACATGTTGGTTATACACCATTAAAACCAATCAGACACAGTGTATGGGTTCTCATAACTCACTAATTATTTAAAAAATGTCTACACAAGTTGATTTTACACCATTAAACCCAATCATACACAGTGTATGGTTGCTCATAAACCACTAATTACTTAAAAAAAGTCTACACAAGTTGATTTTACCCCATTAAAATCAATCATACACCATTAATTACTTAACAAACACAAACACACGTTGGTTATACACCATTAAAACCAATCATACACAGTGTATGGTTGCTCATAAACCACTAATTACTTAATACACACAAATACAAGCTCGTCATACACCATTAAAACTAATCATACACAGCGTATGATTGCTCATAACCCACTCATTACTTAAAAAACGTCTACACAAGTTGATTTTACACCATTAAAACCAATCATGCGCAGTGTATGGTTGATCATACACCACTGTTTACTAAACATACACAAACACACGTTGGTTATACACCATTAAAACAATCATACAGAGTGTATCGTTACTAATAAACCACTTATTACTTAAAAAATGTCTACACAAGTTTATTTTACACCATTAAAACCAATCATACACAGTGTATGGCCGCTCATAAACCACTAATTACTTAACACACACAAACACACATTGGTTATGCACCATTAAAACCAATCATACACAATGTATGATTGCTCATAACCCACTAATTACTTAAAAAACGTCTACACAAGTTGATTTTACACTATTAAAACCAATCATACACAGCGTATGATTGATCATACACCATTTATTACTTAAGACACACAAACACACGTTGGTTATACACCATTAAAACGAATCATACACAGTGTGTGGTTGCGCATAAACCACTAATTACTTAAAAAACGTCTACACAAGTTGATTTTACACCATTGAAACCAATCATACACAGTGTATGATTTATCATACACCACTGTTTATTTAACACGCACAAACACACGTTGGTTATACACCATTAAAACCAATCATACACAGTGTATGGTGGCGCATAAGCCACTAATTACTTAAAAAACTTCTACACCAGTTGATTTTACACCATCAAACCCAATCATACACAGTGTGTGGTTGCTCATAAACCACTAATTACTTAACACACACAAACAGATGTTGGTTATACACCACAAAACCAATCATACACAGCGCATGATTGCTCGTAACCCACTAATTACTTAAAGAACGTCTACACAAGTTGATTTTGCACCATTAGAACCAATCATACTCCATTAATTACTTAGCACACACAAACGCACGTTGGTTATACACCATTAAAATCAATCATACACAGTGTATGGTTGCTCATAAACCACTAATTATTTAAAAAATGTCTACACAAGTTGACTTTACATCATTAAAACCAATCATACACAGTGTATGATTGATCATACACCATTAATTACAAAACACAAAAACACACGTTGGTTATACACCGTTAAAACCAATCATACGCAGTGTACGGTTGCTCAAAAACCACTAATTACATAAAAAAAGTCTACACAAGTTGATTTTACACCATTAAAACCAATCATACACCATTAATTACTTAACACACACAAACACACCTTGGTTATAGACCATTAAAACCAATCATACACAGTGTATGGTTGCTCATAAACCACTAATTACTTACAAAACGTCTACACAAGTTGATTTTGCACCATTAAAACCAATCATACAACATTAATTACTGAACACACACAAACACACGTTGGTTATACAACATTAAAACCAATCATACATAGTATATGGTTGCTCATGAACCACTAATTACTTAGAAAATGTCTACACAAGTTGATTTTACACTATTAAAACCAATCATAGACAGTGTATGGTTGATCATACACCATCAGTTACTTAACACACACAAGCACCCGTTGGTTATACACCATTAAAACCAATCATACATAGTATATGGTTGCTCATAACCCGCTAATTACTTAAAAAATGTCCACACAAGTTGATTCTACACCATAAAAACCAATCGTACACAGTGTATGATATATCATACACCATTAATTACTTAACCCACACAAACACACGTTGGTTATACACAATTAAAAACAATCATACACCGTGCATGGTTGCTCATAAACCACTAATTACTTGAAAAACGTCTACAGAAGTTGATTTTACACCATTTAAAACAATCATACACCATTAATTACTTAACACACGCAAACACACGTTGGTTATACACCATTAAAACCTATCATACACAGTGTTTGTTTGCTCATAAACTACTATTTACTTAAAAAACGTATGCACAAGATGATTTTACACCATTAAAACCAATAATACACAGTGTATGATTGATCATACACCATTAATTACTTAACACACACAAACACACGTTGGTTATACACCATTCAAACCAATCATACACAGTGTATGGTTGCTCATAAACCACAAATTACTTAAAAAATGTCCACACAAGCTGATTTTACACCATTAAAACCAATCATACACAGTGCATGATAGATCATACACCATTAATTACTTAACACACACAAACACACGTTGGTTATTCACCATTAAAACCAATCATACACAGTGTATGATTGATCATACACCATTAATTACAACACACACAAACACACGTTGGTTATAAACCATTAAAACCAATCATACACAGTGTATGGCTGCTTGTAAACCTCTAATTACTTAAAAAACGTCATCACAAGTTAATTTTACACCATTAAAATCAATCATACACAGTGTATGATTGATCATACACCATTAATTACTTAACACACACAAACACACGTTGGTTATACACCATTAAAACCAATCATACATAGTATATAGTTGCTCATGAACCACTAATTACTTAAAAAATGTCTACACAAGTTTATTTTACACCATTAAAACCAATCATAGACAGTGCATGGTTGATCATACACCATTAGTTACATAACACACACAAGCACACGTTGGTTATACACCATTCAAACCAATCATACACAGTGTATGGTTGCTCATAAACCACAAATTACTTAAAAAATGTCCACACAAGCTGATTTTACACCATTAAAACCAATCATACACAGTGTATGATAGATCATACACCATTAATTACTTAACACACACAAACACACGTTGGTTATTCACCATTAAAACCAATCGTACACAGTGTATGATTGATCATACACCATTAATTACAACACACACAAACACACGTTGGTTATAAACCATTAAAACCAATCATACACAGTGTATGGCCGCTTGTAAACCTCTAATTACTTAAAAAACGTCATCACAAGTTAATTTTACACCATTAAAATCAATCATACACAGTGTATGATTGATCATACACCATTAATTACTTAACACACAAAAACACACGTTGGTTATACACCATTAAAACCAATCATACATAGTATATAGTTGCTCATGAACCACTAATTACTTAAAAAATGTCTACACAAGTTTATTTTACACCATTAAAACCAATCATAGACAGCGCATGGTTGATCATACACCATTAGTTACTTAACACACACAAGCACACGTTGGTTATACACCATTAAAACCAATCATACACAATGTATGGTTGCTCATAACCCGCTAATTACTTAAAAAATGTCTGCACAAGTTGATTCTACACCATTAAAACCAATTGTACACAGTGTATGATATATCATACACCATTAATTACTTAACACACACAAACACACATTGGTTATACACAATTAAAACCAATCGTACTCAGTGTATGGTTGCTCATAAACCACTAATTACTTAACACACACAAACACAAGTTGGTCATACACCATTAAAACCAATCATACACAGCGTATAATTGCTCATAACCCGCTCATTACTTAAAAAATGTCTACACAAGTTGATTTTACACCATTAAAACTAATCATGCGCAGTGTATGGTTGATCATACACCACTGTTTACTAAACATAAACAAACACACGTTGGTTATACACCATTAAAACCAATCTTACAGAGTGTATGGTTACTCATAAACCACTTATTACTTAAAAAATATCTACACAAGTTTATTTTACACCATTAAAACCAATCATACACAGTGTATGGCCGCTCATAAACCACTAATTACTTAACACACACAAACACACGTTGGTTATACACAAATAAAACAAATCATACACAGTGTATGAATGCTCATAACCCACTAATTACTTAAAAAACGTCTACACAAGTTGATTTTACACCATTAAAACCAATCATACACAGTATATGATTGATCATACACCATTAATTACTTAAGACACACAAACACACTTTGGTTATACACCATTAAAACGAATCATACACAGTGTGTGGTTGCTCATAAACCACTAATTACTTAAAATACGTCTACACAAGTTGATTTTAAACCATTAAAACCAATCATACACAGTGTATGATTGATTATACACCACTGTTTATTTGACACGCATAAACACACGTTGGTTATACACCATTAAAACCAATCATACACAGTGTATGGTGGCTCATAAACCACTAATTACTTAAAAAACATCTACACTAGTTGATTTTACACCATTAAACCCAATCATACACAGTGTATTGGTGCTCATAAACCCCTAATTACTTAACACACACAAACAGAAGTTGGTTATACACCATAAAACCAATCATACATAGTGTATGATTGCTAATAACCCACTAATTACTTAAAAAATGCCTACACAAGTTGATTTTACACCATTAAAACCAATCGTACATAGTGTATGATTGATCATACACCATGAATTACTTAGCACACACAAACACACGTTGGTTATACACCATTAAAACCAATCATACACAGTGTATGATTGATCATACACCATTAATTACTTAACACACACAAACACACGTTGGTTATACACCATTAAAACCAATCATACATAGTGTATGATTGATCATACACCATTAATTACTTAACACACACAAACACACATTGGTTATACACCATAAAAACCAATCACTCACAGTGTATGTTCGCTCATAAACCGCTAATTACTTAAAAAACGTCTAGACAAGTTGATTTTACATCATTAAAACCAATCATAGACAGTGTACGGTTGATCATACCCCATTAGTTACTTAACACACACAAGCACACGTTGGTTATACACCATTAAAACCAATCATACACAATGTATGGTTGCTCATAACCCGCTAATTACTTAAAAAATGTCTACACAAGTTGATTCTACACCATTAAAACCAATCTTACACAGTGTATGATATATCATACACCATTAATTACTTAACACACACAAACACACGTTAGTTATACACCATTAAAACCAATCATACATAGTGTATGATTGATCATACACCATTAATTACTTAACACACACAAACACACATTGGTTATACACCATAAAAACCAATCACTCACCGTGTATGTTCGCTCATAAACAACTAATTACTTAAAAAATGTCCACACAAGTTTATTTTACACCATTAAAACCAATCATACACAGTGTATGATTGATCATACACCATTAATTACTTAACACACACAAACACACATTGGTTATACACCATTAAAACCAATCATACATAGTGTATGGTTGCTCATGAACCACTAATTACTTAAAAAACTTCTACACAAGTTGATTTTACACCATTAGAACCAATCATATGCAGTGTATGGTTGATCACACACAATTAATTACTTAACACACACAAACACACGTTGGTTATACACCATTAAAACCAATCATACACAGTGTATGGTTGCTCATAAACCACTAATTACTTAAAAAACGTCTACACAAGATGATTTTACACCATTAAAACCAATCATACACCGTGTATGATTGGTCATACACCATTAATTACTTAACACACACAAACACACGTTGGTTATCCACCATTCAAAACCAATCATACATAGTGCATGGTTGCTCATGAACCACTAATTACTTAAAAAACGTCTACACAAGTTAATTTTGCACCATTAAAACCAATCATACGCAGTGTATGGTTGGTCATACACCATTAATTACTTAACACGCACAAACACATGTTGGTTATACGCCATTAAAACCAATTAGACACAGTGTATGGTTGCTCATAACTCACTAATTATTTAAAAAATGTCTACACAAGGTGATTTTACACCATTAAACCCAATCATACACAGTGTATGGTTGCTCATAAACCACTAATTACTTAAAAAAAGTCTACACAAGTTGATTTTACACCATTAAAATCAATCATACACCATTAATTACTTAACAAACACAAACACACGTTGGTTATACACCATTAAAACCAATCATACACAGTGTATGGTTGCTCATAAACCATTAATTACTTAATACACACAAACACAAGTTGGTCATACACCATTAAAACTAATCATACACAGCGTATGATTGCTCATAACCCACTCATTACTTAAAAAACGTCTACACAAGTTGATTTTACACCATTAAAACCAATCATGCGCAGTGCATGATTGATCATACACCACTGTTTACTAAACATACACAAACACACGTTGGTTATACACCATTAAAACCAATCATACAGAGTGTATCGTTACTCATAAACCACTTATTACTTAAAAAATGTCTACACAAGTTTATTTTACACCATTAAAACCAATCATACACAATGTATGGCCGCTCATAAACCACTAATTACTTAACACACACAAACACACATTGGTTATACACCATTAAAACTAATCATACACAGTGTATGATTGCTCATAACCCACTAATTACTTAACAAACGTCTACACAAGTTGATTTTACACCATTAAAACCAATCATACACAGTGTATGATTGATCATACACCATTTATTACTTAAGACACACAAACACACGTTGGTTATACACCATTAAAACGAATCATACACAGTGTGTGGTTGCACATAAACCACTAATTACTTAAAAAACGTCTACACAAGTTGATTTTACACCATTAAAACCAATCATACACAGTGTATGATTTATCATACACAGTGTATGATTTATCATACACCACTGTTTATTTAACACGCACAAACACACGTTGGTTATACACCATTAAAACCAATCATACACAGTGTATGGTGGCGCATAAGCCACTAATTACTTAAAAAACTTCTACACTAGTTGATTTTGCACCATCAAACCAAATCATACACAGTGTATGGTTGCTCATAAACCACTAATTACTTAACACACACAGACAGATGTTGGTTATACACCATAAAACCAATCATACACAGTGTATGATTGCTCGTAACCCACTAATTATTTAAAGAACGTCTACACAAGTTGATTTTGCACCATTAAAACCAATCATACACCATTAATTACTTAGCACACACAAACGCACGTTGGTTAGACACCATTAAAACCAATCATACACAGTGTATGGTTGCTCATAAACCACTAATTATTTAAAAAACGTCTACACAAGTTGACTTCACATCATTAAAACCAATCATACACAGTGTATGATTGATCATACACCATTAATTACAAAACACACAAACACACGTTGGTTATACACCGTTAAAACCAATCATACGCAGTGTATGGTTGCCCAAAAACCACTAATTACATAAAAAAAGTCTACACAAGTTGATTTTACACCATTAAAACCAATCATACACCATTAATTACTTAACACACACAAACACACCTTGGTTATAGACCATTAAAACCAATCATACACAGTGTATGGTTGGTCATAAACCACTAATTACTTACAAAACGTCTACACAAGTTGATTTTGCACCATTAAAACCAATCATACAACATCAATTACTGAACACACACAAACACACGTTGGTTATACAACATTAAAACCAATCATACATAGTATATGGTTGCTCATGAACCACTAATTACTTAGAAAACGTCTACACAAGTTGATTTTACACCAATAAAACCAATCATAGACAGTGTATGGTTGATCATACACCATCAGTTACTTTACACACACAAGCACCCGTTGGTTACACACCATTAAAACCAATCATACATAGTATATGGTTGCTCATAACCCGCTAATTACTTAAAAAATGTCTACACAAGTTGATTCTACACTATTAAAACCAATTATACACAGTGTATGATATATCATACACCATTAATTACTTAACACACACAAACACACGTTGGTTATACACCATTAAAATCAATCATACACCGTGTATGGTTGCTCATAAACCACTAATTACTTAAAAAATGTCTACAGAAGTTGATTTTACACCATTTAAAACAATCATACACCATTAATTACTTAACACACGCAAACACACGTTGGTTATGCACCATTAAAACCTATCATACACAGTGTATGTTTGCTCATAAACCACTAATTGCTTAAAAACCGTATGCACAAGATGATTTTACACCATTAAAACCAATCATACACAGTGTATGATTGATCATACACAGTGTATGATTGATCATACACCATTAATTACTTAACACACACAAACACACGTTGGTTATACACCATTCAAACCAATCATAAACAGTGTATGGTTTCTCATAAACCACAAATTACTTAAAAAATGCCCACACAAGCTGATTTTACACCATTAAAACCAATCATACACAGTGTATGATTGATCATACACCATTAATTACTTAACACACACAAACACACGTTGGTTATTCACCATTAAAAGCAATCATACACAGTGTATGGTTGCTCATAAACCACTAATTACATAACACACACAAACACAAGTAGGTCATACACCATTAAAACCAATCATACACAGCGAATGATTGCTCATAACCCACTAATTACTTAAGAAACGTCTGCACAAGTTGATTTTACACCATTAAAACCAATCATACACAATGATTGATCATACACCATTAATTACTTAATACACACAAACACAAGTTGGTTATACACCATTAAAACCAATCATACACAGTGTATGGTTGCTCATAAAGCACTTATTACTAAAAAAACGTCCATGCAAGTTGATTTTGCATCATTAAAACCAATCATACACAATGTATGATTGATCATACACCATTAATTACAACACACACAAACACACGTTGGTTATACACCATTAAAACCAATCATACACAGTGTATGGCTGCTTGTAAACCGCTAATTACTTAAAAAACGTCTACATAAGTTGATTTTACACCATTAAAACCAATCATACACAGTGTATGATTGATCATACACCATTAATTACTTAACACACACAAACACATGTCGGTTATACACCATTAAAACCAATCATAAGCCGTGTATGGTTGCTCATAAACCACTAATTACTTAACAAACGTCATCACAAGTTAATTTTACACCATTAAAATCAATCATACACAGTGTATGATTGATCATACACCATTAATTACTTAACACACACAAACAGATGTTGGTTATACACCATAAAACCAATCATACACAGTGCATGATTGCTCGTAACCCACTAATTACTTAAAGAACGTCTACACAAGTTGATTTTGCACCATTAAAACCAATCATACTCCATTAATTACTTAGCACACACAAACGCACGTTGGTTATACACCATTAAAATCAATCATACACAGTGTATGGTTGCTCATAAACCACTAATTATTCAAAAAACGTCTACACAAGTTGACTTTACATCATTAAAACCAATCATACACAGTGTATGATTGATCATACACCATTAATTACAAAACACAAAAACACACGTTGGTTATACACCGTTAAAACCAATCATACGCAGTGTACGGTTGCTCAAAAACCACTAATTACATAAAAAAAGTCTACACAAGTTGATTTTACACCATTAAAACCAATCATACACCATTAATTACTTAACACACACAAACACACCTTGGTTATAGACCATTAAAACCAATCATACACAGTGTATGGTTGCTCATAAACCACTAATTACTTACAAAACGTCTACACAAGTTGATTTTGCACCATTAAAACCAATCATACAACATTAATTACTGAACACACACAAACACACGTTGGTTATACAACATTAAAACCAATCATACATAGTATATGGTTGCTCGTGAACCACTAATTACTTAGAAAATGTCTACACAAGTTGATTTTACACCATTAAAACCAATCATAGACAGTGTATGGTTGATCATACACCATCAGTTACTTAACACACACAAGCACCCGTTGGTTATACACCATTAAAACCAATCATACATAGTATATGGTTGCTCATAACCCGCTAATTACTTAAAAAATGTCCACACAAGTTGATTCTACACCATAAAAACCAATCGTACACAGTGTATGATATATCATACACCATGAATTACTTAACCCACACAAACACACGTTGGTTATACACAATTAAAAACAATCATACACCGTGCATGGTTGCTCATATACCACTAATTACTTGAAAAACGTCTACAGAAGTTGATTTTACACCATTTAAAACAATCATACACCATTAATTACTTAACACACGCAAACACACGTTGGTTATACACCATTAAAACCTATCATACACAGTGTTTGTTTGCTCATAAACCACTATTTACTTAAAAAACGTATGCACAAGATGATTTTACACCATTAAAACCAATCATACACAGTGTATGATTGATCATACACCATTAATTACTTAACACACACAAACACACGTTGGTTATACACCATTCAAACCAATCATACACAGTGTATGGTTGCTCATAAACCACAAATTACTTAAAAAATGTCCACACAAGCTGATTTTACACCATTAAAACCAATCATACACAGTGTATGATAGATCATACACCATTAATTACTTAACACACACAAACACACGTTGGTTATTCACCATTAAAACCAATCATACACAGTGTATGATTGATCATACACCATTAATTACAACACACACAAACACACGTTGGTTATAAACCATTAAAACCAATCATACACAGTGTATGGCTGCTTGTAAACCTCTAATTACTTTAAAAACGTCTACACAAGTTGATTTTACACCATTAAAACTAATCATACACCGTGTATGATTGATCATACGCCATTAATTACTTAACACACACAAACATACGTCGGTTATACACCATTAAAACCAATCATAAGCCGTGTATGGCTGCTCATAAACCACTAATTACTTAAAAAACGTCATCACAAGTTAATTTTACACCATTAAAATCAATCATACACAGTGTATGATTGATCATACACCATTAATTACTTAACACACACAAACACACGTTGGTTATACACCATTAAAACCAATCATACATAGTATATAGTTGCTCATGAACCACTAATTACTTAAAAAATGTCTACACAAGTTTATTTTACACCATTAAAACCAATCATAGACAGTGCATGGTTGATCATACACCATTAGTTACTTAACACACACAAGCACACGTTGGTTATACACCATTAAAACCAATCATACACAATGTATGGTTGCTCATAACCCGCTAATTACTTAAAAAATGTCTGCACAAGTTGATTCTACACCATTAAAACCAATTGTACACAGTGTATGATATATCATACACCATTAATTACTTAACACACACAAACACACATTGGTTATACACCATTAAAACCAATCGTACTCAGTGTATGGTTGCTCATAAACCACTAATTACTTAATACACACAAGCACAAGTTGGTCATACACCATTAAAACCAATCATACACAGCGTATAATTGCTCATAACCCGCTCATTACTTAAAAAATTTCTACACAAGTTGATTTTACACCATTAAAACTAATCATGCGCAGTGTATGGTTGACCATACACCACTGTTTACTAAACATAAACAAACACACGTTGGTTATACACCATTAAAACCAATCTTACAGAGTGTATGGTTACTCATAAACCACTTATTACTTAAAAAATATCTACACAAGTTTATTTTACACCATTAAAACCAATCATACACAGTGTATGGCCGCTCATAAACCACTAATTACTTAACACACACAAACACACGTTGGTTATACACAAATAAAACAAATCATACACAGTGTATGAATGCTCATAACCCACTAATTACTTAAAAAACGTCTACACAAGTTGATTTTACACCATTAAAACCAATCATACACAGTATATGATTGATCATACACCATTAATTACTTAAGACACACAAACACACTTTGGTTATACACCATTAAAACGAATCGTACACAGTGTGTGGTTGCTCATAAACCACTAATTACTTAAAATACGGCTACACAAGTTGATTTTAAACCATTAAAACCAATCATACACAGTGTATGATTGATCATACACCACTGTTTATTTGACACGCATAAACACACGTTGGTTATACACCATTAAAACCAATCATACACAGTGTATGGTGGCTCATAAACCACTAATTACTTAAAAAACATCTACAGTAGTTGATTTTACACCATTAAACCCAATCATACACAGTGTATTGGTGCTCATAAACCCCTAATTACTTAACACACACAAACAGAAGTTGGTTATACACCATAAAACCAATCATACATAGTGTATGATTGCTCATAACCCACTAATTACTTAAAAAATGCCTACACAAGTTGATTTTACACCATTAAAACCAATCGTACATAGTGTATGATTGATCATACACCATGAATTACTTAGCACACACAAACACACGTTGGTTATACACCATTAAAACCAATCATACACAGTGTATGATTGATCATACACCATTAATTACTTAACACACACAAACACACGTTGGTTGTACACCATTAAAACCAATCATACATAGTATATGGTTGCTCATGAACCGCTAATTACTTAAAAAACGTCTAGACAAGTTGATTTTACATCATTAAAACCAATCATAGACAGTGTACGGTTGATCATACCCCATTAGATACTTAACACACACAAGCACACGTTGGTTATACACCATTAAAACCAATCATACACAATGTATGGTTGCTCATAACCCGCTAATTACTTAAAAAATGTCTACACAAGTTGATTCTACACCATTAAAACCAATCTTACACAGTGTATGATACATCATACACCATTAATTACTTAACACACACAAACACACGTTAGTTATACACCATTAAAACCAATCATACATAGTGTATGATTGATCATACACCATTAATTACTTAACACACACAAACACACATTGGTTATACACCATAAAAACCAATCACTCACAGTGTATGTTCGCTCATAAACAACTAATTACTTAAAAAATGTCCACACAAGTTTATTTTACACCATTAAAACCAATCATACACAGTGTATGATTGATCATACACCATTAATTACTTAACACACACAAACACACATTGGTTATACACCATTAAAACCAATCATACATAGTGTATGGTTGCTCATGAACCACTAATTACTTAAAAAACTTCTACACAAGTTGATTTTACACCATTAGAACCAATCATATGCAGTGTATGGTTGATCACACACAATTAATTACTTAACACACACAAACACACGTTGGTTATACACCATTAAAACCAATCATACACAATGTATGGTTGCTCATAAACCACTAATTACTTAAAAAACGTCTACACAAGATGATTTTACACCATTAAAACCAATCATACACCGTGTATGATTGGTCATACACCATTAATTACTTAACGCACACAAACACACGGTTGTTATCCACCATTCAAAACCAATCATACATAGTGCATGGTTGCTCATGAACCACTAATTACTTAAAAAACGTCTACACAAGTTAATTTTGCACCATTAAAACCAATCATACGCAGTGTATGGTTGGTCATACACCATTAATTACTTAACATGCACAAACACATGTTGGTTATACGCCATTAAAACCAATTAGACACAGTGTATGGTTGCTCATAACTCACTAATTATTTAAAAAATGTCTACACAAGGTGATTTTACACCATTAAACCCAATCATACACAGTGTATGGTTGCTCATAAACCACTAATTACTTAAAAAAAGTCTACACAAGTTGATTTTACACCATTAAAATCAATCATACACCATTAATTACTTAACAAACACAAACACACGTTGGTTATACACCATTAAAACCAATCATACACAGTGTATGGTTGCTCATAAACCACTAATTACTTAATACACACAAACACAAGTTGGTCATACACCATTAAAACTAATCATACACAGCGTATGATTGCTCATAACCCACTCATTACTTAAAAAACGTCTACACAAGTTGATTTTACACCATTAAAACCAATCATGCGCAGTGTATGGTTGATCATACACCACTGTTTACTAAACATACACAAACACACGTTGGTTATACACCATTAAAACCAATCATACAGAGTGTATCGTTACTCATAAACCACTTATTACTTAAAAAATGTCTACACAAGTTTATTTTACACCATTAAAACCAATCATACACAGTGTATGGCCGCTCATAAACCACTAATTACTTAACACACACAAACACACATTGGTTATACACCATTAAAACCAATCATACACAGTGTATGATTGCTCATAACCCACTAATTACTTAACAAACGTCTACACAAGTTGATTTTACACCATTAAAACCAATCATACACAGTGTATGATTGATCATACACCATTTATTACTTAAGACACACAAACACACGTTGGTTATACACCATTAAAACGAATCATACACAGTGTGTGGTTGCACATAAACCACTAATTACTTAAAAAACGTCTACACAAGTTGATTTTACACCATTAAAACCAATCATACATCGTGTATGATTTATCATACACCACTGTTTATTTAACACGCACAAACACACGTTGGTTATACACCATTAAAACCAATCATACACAGTGTATGGTGGCGCATAAGCCACTAATTACTTAAAAAACTTCTACACTAGTTGATTTTGCACCATCAAACCAAATCATACACAGTGTATGGTTGCTCATAAACCACTAATTACTTAACACACACAAACAGATGTTGGTTATACACCATAAAACCAATCATACACAGTGTATGATTGCTCGTAACCCACTAATTACTTAAAGAACGTCCACACAAGTTGATTTTGCACCATTAAAACCAATCATACACCATTAATTACTTAGCACACACAAACGCACGTTGGTTAGACACCATTAAAACCAATCATACACAGTGCATGGTTGCTCTTAAACCACTAATTATTTAAAAAACGTCTACACAAGTTGACTTTACATCTTTAAAACCAATCATACACAGTGTATGATTGATCATACACCATTAATTACAAAACACACAAAAACACGTGGGTTATACACCGTTAAAACCAATCATACGCAGTGTATGGTTGCCCAAAAACCACTAATTACATAAAAAAAGTCTACACAAGTTGATTTTACACCATTAAAACCAATCATACACCATTAATTACTTAACACACACAAACACACGTTGGTTATAGACCATTAAAACCAATCATACACAGTGTATGGTTGGTCATAAACCACTAATTACTTACAAAACGTCTACACAAGTTGATTTTGCACCATTAAAACCAATCATACAACATTAATTACGGAACACACACAAACACACGTTGGTTATACAACATTAAAACCAATCATACATAGTATATGGTTGCTCATGAACCACTAATTACTTAGAAAACGTATACACAAGTTGATTTTACACCAATAAAACCAATCATAGACAGTGTATGGTTGATCATACACCATCAGTTACTTTACACACACAAGCACCCGTTGGTTATACGCCATTAAAACCAATCATACATAGTATATGGTTGCTCATAACCCGCTAATTACTTAAAAAATGTCTACACAAGTTGATTCTACACCATTAAAACCAATTATACACAGTGTATGATATATCATACACCATTAATTACTTAACACACACAAACACACGTTGGTTATACACCATTAAAATCAATCATACACCGTGTATGGTTGCTCATAAACCACTAATTACTTAAAAAATGTCTACAGAAGTTGATTTTACACCATTTAAAACAATCATACACCATTAATTACTTAACACACGCAAACACACGTTGGTTATGCACCATTAAAACCTATCATACACAGTGTATGTTTGCTCATAAACCACTAATTGCTTAAAAACCGTATGCACAAGATGATTTTACACCATTAAAACCAATCATACACAGTGTATGATTGATCATACACCATTAAATACTTAACACACACAAACACACGTTGGTTATACACCATTCAAACCAATCATACACAGTGTATGGTTGCTCATAAACCACAAATTACTTAAAAAATGCCCACACAAGCTGATTTTACACCATTAAAACCAATCATACACAGTGTATGATTGATCATACACCATTAATTACTTAACACACACAAACACACGTTGGTTATTCACCATTAAAAGCAATCATACACAGTGTATGGTTGCTCATAAACCACTAATTACATAACACACACAAACACAAGTAGGTCATACACCATTAAAACCAATCATACACAGCGAATGATTGCTCATAACCCACTAATTACTTAAGAAACGTCTACACAAGTTGATTTTACACCATTAAAACCAATCATACACAATGATTGATCATACACCATTAATTACTTAATACACACAAACACAAGTTGGTTATAGACCATTAAAACCAATCATACACAGTGTATGGTTGCTCATAAAGCACTTATTACTAAAAAAACGTCCATGCAAGTTGATTTTGCATCATTAAAACCAATCATACACAGTGTATGATTGATCATACATCATTAATTACAACACACACAAACACACGTTGGTTATACACCATTAAAACCAATCATACACAGTGTATGGCTGCTTGTAAACAGCTAATTACTTAAAAAACGTCTACACAAGTTGATTTTACACCATTAAAACCAATCATACACAGTGTATGATTGATCATACACCATTAATTACTTAACACACACAAACACATGTCGGTTATACACCATTAAAACCAATCATAAGCCGTGTATGGTTGCTCATAAACCACTAATTACTTAACAAACGTCATCACAAGTTAATTTTACACCATTAAAATCAATCATACACAGTGTATGATTGATCATACACAGTGTATGATTGATCATACACCATTAATTACTTAACACACACAAACACACGTTGGTTATACGACATTAAAACCAATCATACATAGTATATGGTTGCTCATGAACCACTAATTACTTAAGAAACTTCTACACAAGTTTATTTTACACCATTAAAACCAATCATAGACAGTGTATGGTTGATCATACACCATTAGTTACTTAACACACACAAGCACACGTTGGTTATACACCATTAAAACCAATCATACATAATGTATGGTTGCTCATAACCCGCTAATTACTTAAAAAATGTCTACACAAGTTGATTCTACACCATTAAAACCAATTGTACACAGTGTGTGATATATCATACACCATTAATTACTTAACACACACAAACACACATTGGTTATACACCATTAAAACCAATCGTACTCAGTGTATGGTTGCTCATAAACCACTAATTACTTAATACACACAAACACAAGTTGGTCATACACCATTAAAACCAATCATACACAGCGTATAATTGCTCATAACCCGCTCATTACTTAAAAAACGTCTACACAAGTTGATTTTACACCATTAAAACTAATCATGCGCAGTGTATGGTTGATCATACACCACTGTTTACTAAACATAAACAAACACACGTTGGTTATACACCATTAAAACCAATCATACAGAGTGTATGGTTACTCATAAACCACTTATTACTTAAAAAATATCTACACAAGTTTATTTTACACCATTAAAACCAATCATACACAGTGTATGGCCGCTCATAAACCACTAATTACTTAACACACACAAACACACGTTGGTTATACACTATTAAAACAAATCATACACAGTGTATGATTGCTCATAACCCACTAATTACTTAAAAAACGTCTACACAAGTTGATTTTACACCATTAAAACCAATCATACACAGTTTATGATTGATCATACACCATTAATTACTTAAGACACACAAACACACTTTGGTTATACACCATTAAAACGAATCATACACAGTGTGTGGTTGCTCATAAACCACTAATTACTTAAAAAACGTCCACACAAGTTGATTTTAAACCATTAAAACCAATCATACACAGTGTATGATTGATCATACACCACTGTTTATTTAACACGCACAAACACACGTTGGTTATACACCATTAAAACCAATCATACACAGTGTATGGTGGCTCATAAACCACTAATTACTTAAAAAACATCTACACTAGTTGATTTTACACCATTAAACCCAATCATACACAGTGTATTGGTGCTCATAAACCACTAATTACTTAACACACACAAACAGAAGTTGGTTATACACCATAAAACCAATCATACACCGTGTATGATTGCTCATAACCCACTAATTACTTAAAAAATGTCTACACAAGTTGATTTTACACCATTAAAACCAATCGTACACGGTGTATGATTGATCATACACCATGAATTACTTAGCACACACAAACACACGTTGGTTATACACCATTAAAACCAATCATACACAGTGTATGGTTGCTCATAAACCACTAATTACATAAAAAAAGTCTACACAAGTTGATTTTACACCATTAAAACCAATCATACACCATTAATTACTTAACACACACAAACACACGTTTGTTATACACTATTAAAACCAATCATACACAGTGTATGGTTGCTCATAAGCCACTAATTACTTACAAAACGTCTACACAAGTTGATTTTGCACCATTAAAACCAATCATACAACATTAATTACTTAACACACACAAACACACATTGGTTATACACCATTAAAACCAATCATATACAGTGTATGGTTGCTCATAAACCACTAATTACTTAAAAAACGTCTACACAAATTGAGTTTATATCATTAAAACCAATCATACATAGTGTATGATTGATCATACGCCATTAATTACAAAACATACAAACACACGTTTGTTATACACCATTAAAACCAATCATACACAGTGTATGGTTGCTCATAAACCACTAATTACTTAAAAAACGTTTCTACAAGTTGATTTTGCACCATTAAAACCAATCATACACAGTGTATGATTGATCATACACCATTAATTACTTAACACACACAAACATACGTTCGTTATACACCATTAAAACCAATCATACACAGTGTATGGTTGCTCATAAACCGCTAATTACTTACAAGACGTCTACACAAGTTGATTTTGCACCATTAAAACCAGTCATACACCATTAATTACTTAACACACACAAACACACGTTGGTTATACACCATTAAAACCAATCATACACAGTGTATGGTTGCTCATGTACGACTAATTACTTAAAAAATATCTGCACAAGTTGAGTTTACATCATTAAAACCAATCATACACAGTGTATGATTGACCATACACCATTAATTACAAAACACACAAACACACGTTGGTTATACACCGTTAAAACCAATCATACACAGTGTATGGCTGCTTGTAAACAGCTAATTACTTAAAAAACGTCTACACAAGTTGATTTTACACCATTAAAACCAATCATACACAGTGTATGATTGATCACACACCATTTATTACTTAACACACACAAATACACGTTGGTTATACACCATTACAACCAATTGTAAACAGTGTTTGGTTGCTCATAAACCACTAATTTCTTAAAAAACGTCTACACAAGCCAATTTTACACCATTAAAACCAATCATACACAGTGTATGATTGATCATACACCATTAATTACTTAACACACACAAACACACGTTGGTTATACACCATTAAAACCTATCATACACAGTGTATGGTTGGTCATAAACCACTAATTACTTAACACACACAAACACAAGTTGATTATACACCATTAAAACTAATCATACACAGTGTATGATTGCTCATAACCCACTAATTACTTAAAAAACGTCTACACAAGTTGATTTTACACCATTAAAACCAATCATACACAGTGTATGGTTGATCATACACCACTGTTTACTTAACACACACAAACACACGTTGGTTATACATCATTAAAACCAATCATCCCGAGTGTATAGTTGCTCATAAACCACTAATTACTTAACACACACAAATACAAGTTGGTTATACACCATTAAAACCAATCATACACAGTGTATGATTGCTCATAACCCGCTAATTGCTTAAAAAACGTCTACACAAGTTGATTTTACACCATTTAAACCAATCATCATACACCATTAATTACTTAACACATACAAACACACGTTGGTTATACACCATTAAAACCAATCATACACAGTGTATAGTTGCTCATAAACCACTAATTACTTAAAAAACGTCTACACATGTTGATTTTATACCATTAAAACCAATCATACACAGTGTATGATGTGTTTTTGGAGTGTGTTATGATGTGTGTCGACACACATTATGACAGAACAGGGATGCAGAGGTGTGTGTCGACACACAGGGATTACATGAAACACACTTATTAAGGTTGATTTTACATCATTATACCACAAAACTTGAAAAAATCATGCATAAGTTGATTTTACACCAATAAAACACACTAACCCTTACTCACAAAACCACTAACTCCAAAACCCTAAACCCTAACCAATACTATGCATTATGTTCAGTAAATCATACGAAATAAATGCATATTATACATTTCCCTGCAAAATAACTTCGGAAATCGGTGCTCACCTTCGGAAATGGTGATTAACCCCTAGAGCAGCTAGACAGCATGGATGAAGGTGTGAAAACAGAGGATATCGCCGGACGAACACACACCTCTGCAGATAGACCCAAGGGAACGAGAATCGCAGCTGAAGTTAGAGGAGAAAGAGGATGTACGGGTGAGAGAAAGAGGAGAGAGAGAATGAACGGGTGAGAGAAAGAGGAGAGAGAGTGTGGCTTGCAAAACACGTTTGGTTTTGGGGAAGAGAGAAGATGGGGAGGGGAGGGGGTAAATTCAAATTTTACAGCTGTAGAATTAAATGTGAGGAGAGAGAAGGGGAGATGGAAGGGACGAGGGCCACTGTGCGCATTAAATGAGGAGAGAGAAAGAGGACGGGTAGGGGGGGTAGGGGTTGGAGGGCATTTTTGTCCAAAAAGGTTATTTAGGGTTATGGGGGTCTATTTAAGGTTAAAATAGGGGTGGGGGGTCTAAACCGGGTGAATTCCCT
>JAGTTD010000005.1:40179213-40184469 GCA_018398585.1 Simmondsia chinensis | reverse complement strand
CCCTAAACCCTAAACCCTAAACCCTAAACCCTAAACCCTAAACCCTAAACCCTAAACCCTAAACCCTAAACCCTAAACCCTAAACCCTAAACCCTAAACCCTAAACCCTAAACCCTAAACCCTAAACCCTAAACCCTAAACCCTAAACCCTAAACCCTAAACCCTAAACCCTAAACCCTAAACCCTAAACCCTAAACCCTAAACCCTAAACCCTAAACCCTAAACCCTAAACCCTAAACCCTAAACCCTAAACCCTAAACCCTAAACCCTAAACCCTAAACCCTAAACCCTAAACCCTAAACCCTAAACCCTAAACCCTAAACCCTAAACCCTAAACCCTAAACCCTAAACCCTAAACCCTAAACCCTAAACCCTAAACCCTAAACCCTAAACCCTAAACCCTAAACCCTAAACCCTAAACCCTAAACCCTAAAAACCCTAAACCCTAAACCCTAAACCCTAAACCCTAAACCCTAAACCCTAAACCCTAAACCCTAAACCCTAAACCCTAAACCCTAAACCCTAAACCCTAAACCCTAAACCCTAAACCCTAAACCCTAAACCCTAAACCCTAAACCCTAAACCCTAAACCCTAAACCCTAAACCCTAAACCCTAAACCCTAAACCCTAAACCCTAAACCCTAAACCCTAAACCCTAAACCCTAAACCCTAAAACCCTAAACCCTAAACCCTAAACCCTAAACCCCTAAACCCCTAAACCCTAAACCCTAAACCCTAAACCCTAAACCCCTAAACCCTAAACCCTAAACCCTAAACCCTAAACCCTAAACCCTAAACCCTAAACCCTAAACCCTAAACCCTAAACCCTAAACCCTAAACCCTAAACCCTAAACCCCCTAAACCCTAAACCCTAAACCCTAAACCCTAAACCCTAAACCCTAAACCCTAAACCCTAAACCCTAAACCCTAAACCCTAAACCCTAAACCCTAAACCCTAAACCCTAAACCCTAAACCCTAAACCCTAAACCCTAAACCCTAAACCCTAAACCCTAAACCCTAAACCCTAAACCCTAAACCCTAAACCCTAAACCCTAAACCCTAAACCCTAAACCCTAAACCCTAAACCCTAAACCCTAAACCCTAAACCCTAAACCCTAAACCCTAAACCCTAAACCCTAAACCCTAAACCCTAAACCCTAAACCCTAAACCCTAAACCCTAAACCCTAAACCCTAAACCCTAAACCCTAAACCCTAAACCCTAAACCCTAAACCCTAAACCCTAAACCCTAAACCCTAAACCCTAAACCCTAAACCCCCCTAAACCCTAAACCCTAAACCCTAAACCCTAAACCCTAAACCCTAAACCCTAAACCCTAAACCCTAAACCCTAAACCCTAAACCCTAAACCCTAAACCCTAAACCCTAAACCCTAAACCCTAAACCCTAAACCCTAAACCCTAAACCCTAAACCCTAAACCCCCTAAACCCTAAACCCTAAACCCTAAACCCTAAACCCTAAACCCTAAACCCTAAACCCTAAACCCTAAACCCTAAACCCTAAACCCTAAACCCTAAACCCTAAACCCTAAACCCTAAACCCTAAACCCTAAACCCTAAACCCTAAACCCTAAACCCTAAACCCTAAACCCTAAACCCTAAACCCTAAACCCTAAACCCTAAACCCTAAACCCTAAACCCTAAACCCTAAACCCTAAACCCTAAACCCTAAACCCTAAACCCTAAACCCTAAACCCTAAACCCTAAAAACCCTAAACCCTAAACCCTAAACCCTAAACCCTAAACCCTAAACCCTAAACCCTAAACCCTAAACCCTAAACCCTAAACCCTAAACCCTAAACCCTAAACCCTAAACCCTAAACCCTAAACCCTAAACCCTAAACCCTAAACCCTAAACCCTAAACCCTAAACCCTAAACCCTAAACCCTAAACCCTAAACCCTAAACCCTAAACCCTAAACCCTAAACCCTAAACCCTAAACCCTAAACCCCAAACCCCCCAAACCCCCAACCCCCCAAACCCTAAAACCCTAAAACCCTAAAACCCTAAAACCCTAAACCCCTAAACCCCTAAACCCCTAAAACCCCTAAAACCCCTAAAACCCCTAAACCCCTAAACCCCTAAACCCCTAAACCCCTAAACCCTTAAACCCTAAACCCTAAACCCTAAACCCTAAACCCTAAACCCTAAACCCTAAACCCTAAACCCTAAACCCTAAACCCTAAACCCTAAACCCTAAACCCTAAACCCTAAACCCTAAACCCTAAACCCTAAACCCTAAACCCTAAAACCCTAAAACCCTAAAACCCTAAAACCCTAAAACCCTAAAACCCTAAAACCCTAAAACCCTAAAACCCTAAACCCTAAACCCTAAACCCTAAACCCTAAACCCTAAACCCTAAACCCTAAACCCTAAACCCTAAACCCTAAACCCTAAACCCTAAACCCTAAACCCTAAACCCTAAACCCTAAACCCTAAACCCTAAACCCTAAACCCTAAACCCTAAACCCTAAACCCTAAACCCTAAACCCTAAACCCTAAACCCTAAACCCTAAACCCTAAACCCTAAACCCTAAACCCTAAACCCTAAACCCTAAACCCTAAACCCTAAACCCTAAACCCTAAACCCTAAACCCTAAACCCTAAACCCTAAACCCTAAACCCTAAACCCTAAACCCTAAACCCTAAACCCTAAACCCCTAAACCCCTAAACCCCTAAACCCCTAAACCCCAAAACCCTAAAACCCTAAAACCCTAAAACCCTAAAACCCTAAACCCTAAACCCTAAACCCTAAACCCTAAACCCTAAACCCTAAACCCTAAACCCTAAACCCTAAACCCTAAACCCTAAACCCTAAACCCTAAACCCTAAACCCTAAACCCTAAACCCTAAACCCGTAACCCGTAACCCTAAACCCTAAACCCTAAAACCCGTAAACCCGTAAACCCGTAACCCGTAACCCTAAACCCTAAACCCTAAACCCTAAACCGTAAACCGTAAACCGTAAACCGTAAACCCTAAACCCTAAACCCTAAACCCTAAACCCTAAACCCTAAACCCTAAACCCTAAACCGTAAACCCTAAACCCTAAACCCTAAACCCTAAACCCTAAACCCTAAACCCTAAACCCTAAACCCTAAACCCTAAACCCTAAACCCTAAACCCTAAACCCTAAACCCTAAACCCTAAACCCTAAACCCTAAACCCTAAACCCTAAACCCTAAACCCTAAACCCTAAACCCTAAACCCTAAACCCTAAACCGTAAACCGTAAACCGTAAACCGTAAACCCTAAACCCTAAACCCTAAACCCTAAACCCTAAACCGTAAACCGTAAACCCTAAACCCTAAACCCTAAACCCTAAACCCTAAACCCTAAACCCTAAACCCTAAACCCTAAACCCTAAACCCTAAACCCTAAACCGTAAACCTAAACCCTAAACCCTAAACCCTAAACCCTAAACCCTAAACCCTAAACCCTAAACCCTAAACCCGTAAACCGTAAACCGTAAACCGTAAACCGTAAACCCTAAACCCTAAACCCTAAACCCTAAACCGTAAACCGTAAACCGTAAACCGTAAACCGTAAACCGTAAACCGTAAACCGTAAACCGTAAACCCTAAACCCTAAACCCTAAACCCTAAACCCTAAACCCTAAACCCTAAACCCTAAACCCTAAACCCTAAACCCTAAACCCTAAACCCTAAACCGTAAACCGTAAACCGTAAACCGTAAACCCTAAACCCTAAACCCTAAACCCTAAACCCTAAACCCTAAACCCTAAACCGTAAACCGTAAACCCTAAACCCTAAACCCTAAACCGTAAACCGTAAACCGTAAACCGTAAACCGTAAACCGTAAACCGTAAACCGTAAACCGTAAACCCTAAACCCTAAACCCTAAACCCTAAACCCTAAACCGTAAACCGTAAACCCTAAACCCTAAACCCTAAACCCTAAACCCTAAACCCTAAACCCTAAACCCTAAACCCTAAACCCTAAACCCTAAACCCTAAACCCTAAACCGTAAACCCTAAACCGTAAACCCTAAACCCTAAACCCTAAACCCTAAACCCTAAACCCTAAACCCTAAACCCTAAACCCTAAACCCTAAACCCTAAACCGTAAACCGTAAACCCTAAACCCTAAACCCTAAACCCTAAACCCTAAACCCTAAACCCTAAACCCTAAACCCTAAACCCTAAACCCTAAACCCTAAACCCTAAACCCTAAACCCTAAACCCTAAACCCTAAACCCTAAACCCTAAACCCTAAACCCTAAACCCTAAACCCCTAAACCGCTAAACCCTAAACCCTAAACCCTAAACCCTAAACCCTAAACCCTAAACCCTAAACCGTAAACCGTAAACCGTAACCGTAAACCGTAAACCGTAAACCGTAAACCGTAAACCGTAAACCGTAAACCGTAAACCGTAAACCGTAAACCGTAAACCCTAAACCCTAAACCCTAAACCCTAAACCCTAAACCCTAAACCCTAAACCCTAAACCCTAAACCCTAAACCCTAAACCCTAAACCCTAAACCCTAAACCCTAAACCGTAAACCGTAAACCGTAAACCCTAAACCCTAAACCCTAAACCCTAAACCCTAAACCGTAAACCGTAAACCGTAAACCGTAAACCCTAAACCCTAAACCCTAAACCCTAAACCCTAAACCGTAAACCCTAAACCCTAAACCCTAAACCCTAAACCCTAAACCCTAAACCCTAAACCCTAAACCCTAAACCCTAAACCCTAAACCCTAAACCCTAAACCGTAAACCGTAAACCGTAAACCGTAAACCGTAAACCGTAAACCGTAAACCCTAAACCCTAAACCCTAAACCCTAAACCCTAAACCCTAAACCCTAAACCGTAAACCGTAAACCCTAAACCCTAAACCCTAAACCCTAAAACCGTAAACCGTAAACCGTAAACCGTAAACCGTAAACCGTAAAACCGTAAACCGTAAACCGTAAACCCTAAACCCTAAACCCTAAACCGTAAACCCTAAACCGTAAACCCTAAACCCTAAACCCTAAACCCTAAACCCTAAACCCTAAACCCTAAACCCTAAACCCTAAACCCTAAACCCTAAACCCTAAACCCTAAACCCTAAACCCTAAACCCTAAACCCTAAACCCTAAACCGTAAACCGTAAACCGTAAACCGTAAACCCTAAACCGTAAACCGTAAACCCTAAACCCTAAACCGTAAACCCTAAACCCTAAACCCTAAACCCTAAACCCTAAACCGTAAACCGTAAACCGTAAAC